>JACEIK010001646.1:98165-113037 GCA_018107945.1 Datura stramonium | reverse complement strand
GTTCACAGTACAGTGAATACTACGATCCGTATACTTACGTTACGAAGCGTAGGACCAACCGTACCCTGAACCCCTGCTCTGAAGCACCTTTTTGATTCTCATCACGCCTCCTGCTATGGCACGTATGATGCTATCACGAGTTGTACTTAGAGCTGTAGTAGCTGCTTTTTTCAGTAGTTTTATGCCACTTGTATTTTCTTCCCTGCATACTAAACACATATCAATTAAGTTACTTTCTTGCCTCCCAAAAAGTGCTTGATTTAATGTCACAGCACGGCGCAGGTGGACCGATTACTGAGAATTCACCAAGACACCACTTGGGTTACCTCTCAAGAAGCAGCTGATGTAACATCGCGACACGATGCAAGTCGCTTGACTGCTCAGAATTCGTCAAGTGACTCAGATTCATCCTCTAGTGCTGAGACTACACTTAATTCCTTTGGTTGCTACATTGACCGACATATGTTGAAGGTGATCTCTTCTTTGACTCTAAACTTCAATTGGCCTGCCTCCACATCTACTAAGGCCTTCTCGGTTGCAACGTATGGTCACCCCAAAATGATGGGGACCTCATAATCAACCTCGCAATCCAAAATCGCGAATTCTGCTAGGAATATTAATCGGTCTACCTTAACAAGCACATCAAAGAGGATCCCCACTAGCTTCTTGACAATTCTGTCGGCCATCAGTAGCCGCATAGTAGCTACTATGGGGGCTCCTATGCCCAATTGCATGAACACTGACAAGGGCATCAGGTTGATCCTCGCTCCTAGATCACAAAATGCCCTTGCGAACTCGACATTGCCAATGGTGCAAGGTATAGTGAAAGCACCCGGATTTTCCTTCTTTTGAGCTAGGACCTGTGTAGGGATGGCACTACAGTGATGTACATTATCTACCAGCTCATAGCTTACGGACATCTTCTTTGTCACCAAGTGCTTCATGAACTTATCATATCCCGATATCTGTTCCAATGCCTCAACCAATGGCATGTCCATAGATAATTGTTTTTGAATTGACATGAATTTATGGAACTTACCTTTTTTCGCCTTTTTCTTCATTCTTTGGGGGAACGGTGGCAGTGATCACCGGATAGCTTTGTACATTTGAGTTTCTCCTTGATCAATGTCAGGTTTTTTCTTACCTATTGGGGACTCTGGCAACTCAGCATTCTCAGCACCATCCATCTCAGCACTCTTTTCATTCTCCTCAGTTATGCTCTCTTTCTTCCATTCAACTACAACTGGAAAAAGGGGGGTCAACTATTGTCATACACTCCTAGTCAACACCGCCATGCTGTGGCCATCATTCTTTGGATTTTGGATGGTGTTTCTAGGTCGTGTACCCTTTTTTCTAGGGTTCAGTGATGCTAACAGTTGTCCAAGCTGCTATTCAATCTGCTTGATGGTTGTCGCATGAGATTCCACCCTCTGACCCATTCTTGATATATCACCACGAATTTCTTTAAATTGATCATCAGTGGACCTCACCTTTTTCAGCATCTCTCCCATCATACTCTCAAGGTTTGACTGCCCAGCCTCTCCCTCTCGTGCATTAGGAGGCACATATACTCCATCTTAGTCGTTGCGATAACCGTCATTCCTTCTCCATTCTCCATTGCGCTAACAACCTCGACTCCTGTCTCCGTACCTGTTTTGATTATAGTTATCTCTGTATTGGTTACGACCTTGGCGCCAATTGTCTTGTCCAGACGCATGGGTGTTGGCTCCAATTGTCTTGTCCAGATGCTTGGGTGTCTCCTCCTTAAAATTAGAGTGATCTGCCCCCGACTCCAGTCCTTGTGTCCCCACTTCATTTACCTTTTTGTCCCCAGCTCCCATAATGTGCTTTGTAAGAAAATCCAACAATGTTCGCATATGAGCCAACTCCTAGTCACGTTCTTCTTCCTTCCTACGTTGGTCTGCAGTCAAACCAACAACATATGTACCGGCCGCTGTATCTTCCTCAGTGCTATGCCATGCCCTGTTTATTTTAGTCACCCTGTTAAGGATAGTAGTAGCTTGCTCCCAGGTGTGACTAATCAATGCTCCTCCTGCCACCGTGTCTGCCATAGCTTTTGTGCTATTGTTTAAAGACCTGTAAAAATTTTCCAACAATGTATCGTCTGGAATCTTATGGTTTGGGCACTTTGTCAACTTCTTCTTAAAAATCAGCCAGGTTTCATGAAGTGCCTCAGTTTTGAGTTGTCGAAAATTGTAAATCTCATCCTTAAGTTGCAATATTCTGGAGGGGGGAAATAATCTCTCCAAGAAAGCTTGCTTGAGTTCCCTCTAGTTGGTTATAGATCGTTGGGCAACTCCGATAACAATAAAGTGGCTTCCCCTAACAGAGAAAAGGGAAATAGTCTGAGCCTGAGGGTATCTTGGCTAACTCCAAGCAACCTGTACGCCTTGCATATTCCAACGAAGTTCATCAGGTTTAGATTGGCGTCATCCGCAGCGTGACCACTAAACACCCCTTTCATGTTTAACAGTTGAATCATGGTGCTTGTGATGTCAAATTTTGCCCCAGCGGGCAGTGGTGGGGGTATAATTTCTCCAGTTGACCCAACTTCATCTATGTCTGGGTCCTCATCACCGACGAACTACAGGGAAAATCTACGACCTCTATTGCCCCGCCCATATCGTTTGGCATTAACAACCTCTTCTATGTCATCTTCCACATCTTGAAGTGCATCTTGTCGAGCTAACTCAACTTTCCTAGCTTCTTCAGCTATACGGGCATCTCTCTGTTCCTGGTTTTCCATTCTGCACAGTGTTCATTCAATTTCGGGGTTCAACGTAATCAGAGGATTTCCACTACTCCGAGTGCTTGGCATCCACCGAAAAACAACCTATGGGTATCACCAACAAAAAGAAAATGTAATTAAGGAAACAACTACCAAAAGTCAAATACAAGCAATTCATCTAGTCTTACTCGTATTACCCGGCAACGAGGCCACTTTTTGATAATGCTCAAACCACACCTCCTACTGAAGTATGAAGAGAATGTTGTCAATAAAGAACCCAACAAAGAGGTTGGGGTCGAACCCACAGGGAATATGGAAGATCTAGACTAATGCCGGTAAGTGAACTTGTTAGTTTTTTACTCAAATTTTGGGAGTTTAATAAAAATAATAATTAAAACAATGATTGAAATTGTGATGTAAAATAAAGAGTTAAGACTAACTATGGTTCGTGTTCCCCATGGGTTCATAACTGCTTCGGATATACACACGTGATCAATACCAATGCTTACTTGTAGAATTGATAACTATGGTTTACCAAATGATTGATTCTTCCCTGTTGGATGACTATACTCAATCACTGGGTCAGGTCTCATGAATGGTTTCAAACTATCCGTTATCATTTTTTTCCAAATTTAACTTTCCTGTGACCACAACTCAAGTTAATACAATGATCATAAAGATCAAGGCTTTGTTGTAATTTTCTTTTCCTAATTTCTACCTCTCTAGGTTCAAGAAAGTAAAGAATTCGGACAATTCCTAATGTTGTACACTATTAAGAAACATTTAAGCATGAAGAGATTACAATACAGGCATTTTGCATTGGTTTTGAATCACTTCTGTGCAACCCTAGCTCATTAATCCACCATTGTTCCCATAACCCTAACTATGGAGGTTTTAGGCTCTCATAGTTGCAAGATTGTGATATGCATTCATAATTAAACACATAAATCAATACTTACAATTGTAGATGAGAGAAAAACTTCTTGGATTATATTCTGAATAACTCAAGAACAACTCACAAACATCACGAAGAAATCAAGAAAAGGTTGATCACAAGCCAATCAACTAAATTCTATGTTGTCTCGATATTCTCTAACGTTATTTAACGTATTATCATGAAGATATAACATAAAAAGTATTTATATAGACATAATAATCATTTTCCTAAGATAACAGGGTAAATTTCCATAACTGGTGCCGCCTGAGCCATGACAGATCCTACAACCATAAAAGGATTGTACGGGTCGTATCTGCTATCTGTATGTCCTTCGCTTGCTGAAACATGGCTAAGTGTCAGGCCTTGGTATGACTCATACATGCTTCCTACGAGTCTTACTATTCTTCCATGGCTTGACTTTGAGAAAATTCTCAATTTTTCTGAAGTTTGTCACGAGTGTGATGGTACGATTCGTACCTTGCCAGCACGACTCGTACTGTCTATTCATTTCAAGAGTCAGCCTCTTGGCTAATTCTTCTGAATATTTCCACGCCTCATTGCTACAGATTTGACCAGTGTTGTACGACTCGTATAGAGAGTCGTAGGATGAACTCTTCACAACTCAGCCATCTGAATCTTTTCACGATCTTCGGTATGCTCATAGCATCAACCTACGGCTCTTACTGAGATTGTGACTTTATCCGATTTTATGCACTTTCAGGCTATCTTTTGCGTATTCTTTCTCCAACACTTATTTGTCTTGTAATTAAAGAAAAAGTGTCTTATATCCATATAAACACACCTAAGTCCATGTTATTTTCTTAGTGTTGAATCAAAGATGCTGTAAACTCAAAGCACATCAGAAATCCATTCTGGCTTCTAATCTATCCCTTTGGCCAAATGGGGGGCTACTTGTACCTTCCTCATCATTAGTGCCAATCTACCTACTAGCCATCTACCTAGTCATGGCCACCTATGAAACAAGGGAACAAAAGGATGATTTAGATTTCAAGTATTCTTATAACTCTACTCTATGGAACGATCTAACAATGAAAGAAGTATAACCATTCGTAACTGTCTTGTAGCCTCCTGATTATAAGTGTGGTGCACAACACACCCATAAGTAAGACTCTACTAAACATGGATTATGAACTATCTTGGAATTGACGCTGCTCTAATACAAAGTTTGTCACACCCAAAATTTGAGAGATATAACTGGCACGCAGTGACTGACTCCGTATTGAAACATATGAATGAACTGAATTCATGAATCAAACATACATGAATTGACTTGAACGAAACTGGATTACATGAACTGATCATGAAACTGGATAGAGTACTAAGGACGAAACTGATAACTCATGCTGGATCTAAGATGGAAGTGCATAGATGTGGGTATTTAGCCATCATATCTGCTTCAGTTTCCCTCGTAGATCCCTCAACATGCTGATTTATCCACAAAACCTTTACTGAAGCTTCTTCTTTGTTTCTTAGATTCTGAACCTGAAAATCAAATCTCAACTGACACCTCTTCATAGTTAAGGCTCTCCCTGACACCCACGCTCTCCAACAGAATAACCAAAGCTGAATCACCCATGCATTTCTTTATAAGAAACACATAGAAAATTGGATGTATTGAAGACAATCTGAGGGCAACTCCAACTCGTAGGCCACCTTGCCAACACGTTTCACAATCCAATATAGGTCAACATAAAGGGGACTATGTTTCCCCTTCTTCCCGAACCTCATCACTCCCTTCATGAGATACACCTTCAAAAACACCCAATCATCAACTTCGAATCAAGTTCTCTCCTCCTCACATCCATATAGGACTTTTGGAAACTCTGAGTTGTTTTCAACTGTTCCCTTATAAGCTGTACTTTCTCCATAGCCTCATAAACTCAATTTGGTCCTATCAACATAGCTTCACCTTCGAACCAACCAATAGGCAATCTATATCTCTACCCATAAAGGGCCTCAACCAGAGCCATTTTGAATGTTGGAATGGTAACTGTAGCTATATGTGAATTCGATGAGAGATAAATGATCATCCTAGCTATACATGAAATCAATCACACACGCTCTCAACATATCCTCAAGATTCAGAATGGTCTGTTCAGCCTGACCATTTGTTTGCGGGTGAAAACTTGTACTAAGCTTGAACGGAGTACCAATTCCCTTCTTAAACAATCTCCAAAACCAGGAGGTAAATTGAGTATGTCTATCTGATATGATGTAAAAGGGCACTCCATGTAACCAAACTAACTCTCGAATGTACAACTTAGCATAATTCTCCGCTGAGTCGGTAGTTTTGACGGGTAGAAAATGAGATGCCTTAGTCAACCTATCCACCATCACCTATATGGATTCATACTGCCGACGAGTATTAGGCAATCCTATAATGAAGTCCATATGGATTTCCTCCCACTTCCAAGTAGGGATATTGATATCTTGAAGCACACTCAAAGTCTTTGATGCTCAGCTTTCACCTATTGAAAATTCGGACACCTTACCACAAACTCTGCTATGTCCTTCTTCATGCCATTCCACCAATAGGCTTCCCGAAGGTCACGGTACATCTTGGTGGCACCTGAATGTAAAAAATATCTGGAACCATGAGCCTCATGCAACATCCTCTCACTCAATTCATTAATACCCAGAACCCACAAATGACCCTGATATCATAGTAGACCATCTCCCCCTTGGGAGAATACCTCCACATTTTGATTGTGAATTGTCTAGTTTAGCTTTACCAATATAGGATACTTGTCTTGCCTAATAATGACACCAGCATTTGCCGAGTCAACAAGATTAATTCCTATCCATGCAAGCCGATGCACATCCTTCACTAACTCTTTCCTCTCCACATCTACATGGGACACACTCTCCATAGAAAGCCTGTCAAGAGCATTTGCCACCATATTGGCCTTTCTTAGATGGTAAAGGACACTCATATCGTAATCCTTAAGAAATTTCAACCACCTTCTTTGATATTGATTTAGATCCTTCTAGGTAACCACGTACTGTAGGCTTTTCTGGTCCGTAAACATATCCACATTGACCCCGTACAGATAGTGTCTCCAAATCTTTAAGGAAAATACTACTACTACAAACTCGAGCTCATGAGTTAGATAGTTCTTTTTATGGACTTTCACATCCCTGGAAGCATATGTTATAACCTTATCGTGCTGTATTATGATACAACCAAGGTCGATCCTTGAGGCATTACAATATACCACAAACCCATCGGTACCCTTAGGTAGAGTCAACACTAGTGCTGAGGTGAGTCAAGTCTTCAACTCTTGGAACTCTTCTCACAGCCCTCCGACCATTGAAACTTGACTTTCTTCTTGGTCAACATAGTGATCAATGATGTAATGGATGAAAATCCTTCCACAAACCTCCTGTAGTAACCAACTAACCCCAAGAAACTCCTAATATCTGAAGGACTAACTGGTCTAGGACTATTCTTCACAATTTCTATCTTTTGAGAGTCCGCCTACACACTCTCACTTGACACCACATGACCCAAAAATGCAACTGAGTTTAACCAAATCTCATACTTTATGAATTTAGCATAATGTTGGCGATCCTTAAGAGTCTGTAGCACCACCCTCAAATGAGCGGCATGCTCCTCTTCGCGTTGAGAGTATATGATAATTTCATCAATGAAAAAATTTTGTTATACCCCCAAAGCCCAAAGATCATACTCGAGAGTTAAAATAGAGAAAATAGAATTTTCTGCATCAGGTCACAGAACAATTCGTCATGTGACCCATCAGGTTGATCCTATGGGTTTTAACCCAATGCATGAATTTTCTAGGTTTCTACCATGAGTATGATCTAAGTACATTTCTATTATTGAATTATAATTCATAGGGAAGTTTTACAATGTTTACAATTATAAATCATGTTTTCAAGTTTTATAAATTATAATTCCCATCCATGAGAAGTTCATGAAAATTGAGATTTATGATGTATATTCAAGTATGTTGAGATAATTATGATGAAAAGCATGTTTTCAAGTTACCCGTGTCTATGTTCATGTTTTCAAGTGAATCAAGTATATTCAATCATGTTTATGTATTGGGTACGCCCATATTTTCAAGTATGATGTATGATTTCAAGTTAATTAGCTTACCACATGGTTGTGGAGTCAAGATTCCCAATTATGTTTATCTTTTGGTATGGTTTGACCCAAGGCTCCTTATGTATGATTCCATATTTTATATGTACATGATTATTCAGCTTCGTTACTAGACGATGGTCAGCTTCGTTGAAAAATGATGGAGAGCATATGCATGATTTTGGGAGTAGTATCTAGCACTGAGTAGGCTAAGGGTTAGTCAACCGTATGCCTTACCATTACGTGCCAGCGTAGGTATGATCATATTTTTTGGGACCTCCTTTGTAAGCTTTCCCTGTCCCAGGGGGCCTTCAACTTGATATCGATATCATGGTAGCGTCTTTCTCCCTAGCAAGGCTTTAGACGGCTCTGCCCACTCGAATGTGATAGTCGGGACCACGTAAGCTCTATCGTGGTAATGTCAGTTATATAACGAGTCTCCCATTATTCCTCATGATTTCAGTTATGCATATATATATGTGTGTGTGTGTGTGTGTGTGTTCTAATGCAGGTTTGACCCAATTTACAGTTTTACTTATGATTATTAGATTTCAGCTTTGGGTCATTCAATTCAGTTCTGATGTTTAGTTATGTTCAGATCATGATTTCAGAAAATAGCATGCAAACCCTACTCTCAGATTCTTATCTTGATTATGTTTTATATNTGCAAACCCTACTCTCAGATTCTTATCTTGATTATGTTTTATATTATGTATGTTTTAAATTATTTTAATTATTTAAGCGGTTTTACTTACCTTCCACACCCAGTACATTTCACATACTGACTGTATACTCTATGTTGTATCATTTTACGATACAAGCTCTGATCTCCAGAGTCAGCCCCGTCATTAGTCAGCTTCCGGAGTTAGCATCCAGCTTCAATGGTGAGTCCTCATCTCTAGAAGACCATTCATTAGCAGTTATCTTTGCACTTTCAGTTTTCAAACTTTTCGGGTTAGTTGGGGGTGTTGTCCCATCAACCCATCAAACATGTTAGAGGCTTTCAGTCTATATGTAGTAATCATCTAGTCATGTCTGAAGTGAATTTCGGTTTAGATATTATGTTATGATTAGACTTTTGCTATGTTCTTATGTTAAGTCTTCCGCTTTAGTTGATTGAGTTAGATGTACGTTCATGCCATGGTTCGACTTGGAGTCTCTTGGGGATCTTTGTCCCGTGTCTCGATCCGGGCCTATGTTCTGGTTGTGACAAACTTTGTATCATAGCCATAGATATTGAAGTGTCCTAGGGTTTCTAAAAGCCGCGTTAAGTAGAATATTTTTCATGGGTGTGAAGCACGCCACACTTATGATGAAGAGGCTACGAGACGTTTAGGAAATGTTCCCTCCATTCATGATCTATGTCGTGTAGTGAAATGTCTCTCTACCCTTCTAACTCTGGTTATTAGCGATTGCAGAATCATGCCTCCCTGCAAAGTCAACGACAAAAGAAATGGAAATAGAAATGACCATGAGGATGGCAATGGGGACAGGCACCAAAAAGCCCCACCAGCCCATGTGCAGCATGCACCGAAGCCGGTTTCCCATGTTGAATTCAGGGCAGCCATTCAAATGCTAGCGCAGGCCTTGACCACCCAATTCAACTAGACGGCAGTAGCACATGTTCCGCAGAATAGGAATGCGGCAGCAGCACAAGTATGAGTTTTTCTATGGATGAACCCACCAGAGTTTCTTGGGTTAAGGGTGGACGAGGATCCAGATAAGTTTATTGACGAGATTTTGAAGATCACCCAGGTCATGAAGGTGAATGGAGAAGAGAGTGCTGATTTGGCCTCATATCAGTTGAAGGGGGTCGCACACATTTGATTTAGATAGTGGCTGGATAGTAGGGCAGCCGAAGCAGGCCCTTTCAATTGGGATGAGTTTCGTGTCGCTTCTCTAGATCGGTTCTTCCCTGACGAGATGAAGGAGCTGAAGGCGACCTAGTTCATGAATCTAAAACAACGAAAGATGATAGTGCAAGAATATGCCCTAGAGTTCACTCATCTTTGAAAGTACGCCCTAGAGTTAGTGGTTGATCAGTGGGCTCGAGTGAGCAGGTTTTTTCATGGGGTGGCGGACTATCAAGACAAGGATTGCAGAACCGCCATGCTCCATCAGGATATGGATATTCCTCGGATGTCTTGTACGCCAACAAATGGAGGCGGCACATCTAAAGGAGAGAGAGGCCAAGAGGGCTAGGACAGACAGCTATAGATTCTCTCAACCAAGACCAAGTGGTAGGCTTTGACAGCAATCCCACCAGAGATCTTCAGCCCCAGTATCTTCAGCGATGAGTATGCCATCCCGACCTAGGAACGACCAGAGGGGACAAGCATCAGGCTCTAGGGGTCAGAGCAGCAGGCCCGCAGACTCAGTATCCTGGTTTACGACTGGAGTGTCCAGAGACACATGGGTCAGTGTTTGACGGGTACATGTCACGACCCGAATGTAGACCCAGATCGTAACACGGGACAAGAAACCCCGAGAGACTCCAAGTTGACTCATGGCATGAACATTCATCTAACTTCATATCATCAAAACAGAATACTTATCATATCAATATATCGGAAGCATGAACACAACATAACATAGCATGATAATCGGTATGGACTAAATACATAATAGCGGAGTAGTAGATAGAGTCTGAAAGCCTCTAACATAACAGATTGGTTAATAGGACAACATCCCCAACTAACCCGACAACTGAAACTAAAAGAAAACATCAATGTTTGAAACAAATGGTCCTCGGAGAATGAGGACTCACCAACAAGCTGGATGCGAAACTCCGTAAGAAGCTAATGATGATGCTGGATCTGAAGATCGGAGCTCGTATCATAAAACGATAGAGCATAGAGAATTCGGTCAGTATATGGAATGTAACATGTATGCAAGGTAAGTAAAACAGACATTTAAAAATACATAAACGCTCAGAAAAGATCATAAGAGAAGGATATCATGCTGGTATCATAAATATCATAACATAACATAAGGCTCAAGGTTTTAAAATCATTCATCAACCATTCATTGTCATAATCATAAGAGAAAGTTTATAAAATCATCACTTGAGCCAATAACATAAACATAACAATGCATAAAACATGCGGAATAATGGGAAGACTCATCATAACTGACACCATCATGGTACAGCCTTACATGATGCCCCAACTATCTCACTCAAGTGGGCAGAGTCGCCCCTGGCTTGCCCGGCGAGGAGCGTGAATTATGTGATATCACGAGAGAGGGGATCATTATCATTGTAATGTATCATTACAAACCCACGGTGGCACGTGGTTATGAGACACCGGCATAGTCCTTTGAATGTCAGGATGCTCGGTGCTAGAAACAGCTCCCTAAAACATACACATTAGGCTCATATATAAATCAATGATATCTTTCTTTAAGATTCATGGCTAAAAAAACATTTTTCATTCGTTAATCCTCATTAAAACATGATTAGCCAAGAATCAAAGGCCCTTTTTGTCGGCAAACATCATAAATCGATAAATCATAAGATCCATTTCATAAATCTTAAATCATTCTTCAACATGTGGGCATTTCACAATACTTTAACATGCTTTAAACTACTCAATTCATTCGAAAACATGCTTATAAACATGGGTAACTTGAAAATATGCTTTTCATCATCAATAATTCATAATACTTGAACATTCATCATAAACTTTGACTTTCATGAACTTTTCATAAATGGGCAATTTGATTTATAAAACTTGAAACCCAATTTTTAATGAAAAACAACATAAAACTTGCACATAATTCATAATTCAATACTAGTAACTTAATTAGATCAAGCCCATGTAGAGAAATCGAATTTTCATGCATTGGATGAAAACCCCATATATTTTTATAGGAATTTCATGAATTTGAAAGAGATTGGTCATGGGTGTGAAAGGATTCACCTATTCATAACCCTACATTCTTGGGGAAAATCAAATCTGACCACTCCTTGGAATGAAAATTGATGAAGAAAACCCTCGAAGACAAGCTTGATCACCTTCTAAATTTTCTAACTTTTCATGCACGAGAATGAATAGCTAGAAGGGCATAACCCATCTTAATACATTTAGAAAATAACATAAAATAACATAGTTTAGGACCTTAGAGCATAGGAATGACAAAAATGCCCTTAATGAAAAATCTTGAAAAATCTGCACTGGCAAACTAATGGACGGACTAACGAGTCATTGGAGGATACCATGACTCATGGTATCCATCCGTCATCTGCACACCAACATTCCTGATCTCATATTCAACCCCACGACTCGATAGGAAGATTCATCCTATCAAACAATGGGTCATTGTTTCGTCCGTTGCTTCCTCCTTCAGCTCCTGTACTACTCCTTCCAATGAGCCTCACCATGACTCGTTACATCCTCTAACGAGTCGTGGTTGCCTTCCGTTAGGTCTATCGAAAAATATTGTTATCCCCATACAACGACTGGTGACCACAACCCTTTACTTCTCATGACAGGGCGTGGGATGACCCGTTACCTTCCCTGAAGCTGAGATCCAGTACCCACGACAACTTCAAGCGATGACTCATTATAACATAGAATGAGTCGTCACTTCACTCGCCGTTTCCATTGTCACTAGGCCTAGTCCTTCCTACGGGTCATTGGTTGGACCAACAATCCATTGGGTCATCCGTCCTGTGGGATTTTTCCCAATTTTCAGCCAGCTTCCATTTTAAATCCTAGGTCTAATCTTAGGCACTTTCGGGGTATTACAACACCTCCCCTTTGGGAACATTCGTCCTCGAATGTTGGAATTGGAAACATATAGAAAACAGAGACATTCAATCATTACACTCAAATACTGATCATTTAAATTGAAAACTGATGGAATGACTATCTTTTATTCAAACGACATAGCTGAATTGATTTCATGATTCACATACACATCTTTATACATAAAAGAAACTTGATCTCATGAACTGAACATGAAAACTAAATAGAGTTTTAGGGCAAAACTGATACCTCAAGTTGGAACTGAACCGGTAGAAAATAAATGTAGGTATCTAGCCATCATATCCGTCTCAGCCTCCCACATAGTTCTTTTAACATGTTGATTCCTCCATAACACTTTAACTGTAGCTACTTCCTTGTTCCTTAGCCTTCGAACCTGACGATCCAATATTTCTACTGGAACCTCCTCATAGCTAAGGCTGTCTTTTACACCAACATTGTCCACCGGGACAACTAGGGCTGGATCAACCAAACACTTCTTCAAGAGAGATACATGAAACAAAGGATGCACAGAAGTCAACTCTGAGGACAACTCCAATTCGTATGCCACCTTGCCAACTCTTCTCACAATCCGAAAGGAGCCAACATAGCGGGGACTAAGTTTTCCTTTCATACCAAACGGCATCACTCCCTTCATGATAGATACCTTCAGAAACACCTAATCATCCACATCGAACTCTAATTCTCTCCTTCTTACATCGGCATAGGACTTTTGGCGACTATGGGCGATTTTTAGCCTGTCCCTTATCAATTGAACCTTCTTTATAGCCTCATGAACTGAATCTAGCCCTATCATTGCTGCCTCATGTTGCGCCCCAGTGCGTGTGCGGTCGTACAAGTAATACAATGGCTCTTTTTAATACCCGGATGTTGAACCAACATGGACTGGACTAATTCAGTGAAAATTCAAGTTTAAGTGTTAATTTTACCTTCACAAGTGTTGATAGAAGATATTTTGCATAATTTTAATTAAATCTAAGGGTGATCACAAAATAATCGAGAAACAACAAAGGAAGCAACTCATGTTAAGGCATAATAATCATGCAATGTTGCAGTTCACAATGGTTCGAGTATGAAAACTTCAGTTGTTGTCTCAAATAGTTAAAATGTGATGTTCATGGTCTTTTGAGCCTCTAAAAACGACCAACTAGTCTCACACTTACATCGTTGAGCAGAGATGTGACGTCCTAGTTTGTGAGCAATTTAACTACGTGGATGTGGTTTATGGAGTTTGTTCCCTTGATTATGGACTTTTGTACCTCTAATCATTTAACTTGACTTAGCTTCACAACTACTTCTATGAGAAGTGATGTGAAAATTGCAGTGATGTGATAATTCTGAGTCGCTGCTTAGCTCATCCCGTTTTATTAACCAAGCAAGGCAAATTAGGTATAATTTCAATCCTAACTGCTAATCCTGTCATAAAGATAAGAACTTGCTCCCTACCTTCTTTTGTTCTAAACTAGGGTTAATCTTTCTAGATTTTACCTAAGCATAACGAGTTTGTTTTCATGGTGATCAAGCATAAAAACAACAATAATGACGAATGTAAGACAAAAACAAAAACTAAAAACTCAAACTAATGAAGAATTCATGCATTTACAATTATATCATGGGGCCTCAACACTAGGGGATGGGTTTTAGTAACTCATATTCATACAAATACATAAAACATGATTAAAGTAAAGTACTTACAAGAATAGATAAAATAGAATGAAAATTAGTGAACCCTAGGTAGAGTTCTTCCTTTATCCATTTTCTCCTTTCCGTTGTTGTCAAAATATTTCATGATCACCCGATTTTTGGAACTAAGTATCCTATTTATACTAAGTGAGAAGTTACAAAATTTGGCCGTGGTTGAACTAGCTCTATGTCACAGACCTGGTCGCGCCAATCTTGCTCCGTGATGCAGAGCAAATGTGCATGCTCACTGGAAAACTGGCAGTTTCCTGTTAAGGGCACAGGCTATACGCGATGTCTAGCGTGGCACGACCCATCTCACGTGCGACGCAAAGCGTGACACGTCAACTGGCGTGCAGCATGGCATGGTATGGCATGGTGCCAACGCGCAGGTGCACTACCCGGCTGCATCTCACATGCACTCCTGCCTGCTGACACGGTGCCCATCAGGGAAACTCTTGTCGTGACACACTGTAGGTTGTGATCAAAGCACTTCCCTATTTTCTTCATTCCATTTCCTCGCACTTAATCCAAAACTTCATTTATCTTCATGCATCATCATACTAAGCTCATACTATGCATTTTTCACCAACAAAATAAAGAGCTAATCACAT
>JACEIK010001646.1:66926-76940 GCA_018107945.1 Datura stramonium | reverse complement strand
AAGGACCCTAATCAATGGCATAACCCCATAAACCACATCCACGTAGTTAATTGCCCATGAACTAGAATTAGCATCCTCGCTCACAATGTAGTAGTGAGGCCAGTTTGTCGTGTGTAGAGGCTCGAAAGGCCATGAACATAAAATTCTAATTATATGAGACGACAATTGATAGTTTCATACTTAACCATTGCGATTCGTAGTAGCGCATGATTATCCGGCTTTAACTCTATGTTGCTCCTTGAGTGAATGAAGAATATTTCGTTGACCACAATTAGACTTAATTAAATTCTATCAAAAAGTTCTATAATCAACATTTTAGGTATTTAATATCACACTTGAACATGATATTAAACTGAATTGGTCCAGTCCCTGAGGGTTCGACATTCCGGTTCTTAAAAAGAGCCTCTATATTACTTGCACGACCCGTACACTTGCAGGGCACGCATCAGAACATACCTGTGGCACTCTAAGAATTACTGTCATCCTACGGAGGGGGTACCTCTTCTGTAATCGTGGCACTAGCGGTGGCCGGCGCACTCAATGAAGTATCCATAGGGGGAGTGGTTACCCCCTCAGTAGTGTTGGCCTCTTCAACAGCCTTGGTGTCAATATGGGCTGAATGTGGGTCACCCGAAGGGTCACGACCACTGACAAGACTAGGCTGAGTCATGGCGGAGCTTCCGGCTCCTCTAGCTCGCTCCTGCAGCTCTGACATATGTGCGTCATGAGTCTGCAGGCTCTATGCTCTGGCCCGCTTGCGTTCCTTCCTCTCTTTCTTCCTATTATTCCTCAAACTCTCTTCTCCAGCATACTCCGCAGCTCTTTTCTTTCCCTTGTCTCCAACAGCTACCATCGGCTCCCAATAAGTCACCAAGTTAATCTCCTCATCAAGCTCTGCATCTAAGTCTTGAAGAGTGGGGGCTGTTATAACTGTCGGTTGTCGTGATGACTACTCGACTACTTATCTCCGAAGATCCCCCAACACCACATAGAGACTGCTAGTGTCTATCTGCTCTGCCATCCGCACATTAAAGGGCTCTCAAATCCATGCAAGAGAGCATGTAGAGCCTAAGTTGCTGCAACTATCTCCGCCTTCACCCATGGCTTTTCCATCGTAGCCTGAATCTTTCGCTCCGTCGTGATCAACCATTTGGCCAGCTTCTGCAGGATGTAATGAGGCACTAAAATATGCCCTGCTAGTTTCTGAGTCTGCGGACTAGGATGTGGTGCAGCTGAGGTGCTAGGAGCTGACTTTGAATTACCGACATTTGGAGTCGGTGTCTCACTCTGCTCCTGTAAAGTAGGGACATTCACCTGTGTGCCCCATGTTGCCTAGACTGCTGGAATCGCAGTGGAAATCCTGGCTTGGATTACGGGGTTCATCTCATCCCAGATAAGGCCTATGTCTGCAATCCTCTGGCCTCCAATCAGTCGCTCCTCGCCCCGTCGTATTGGCACCCCTACCTCTGTGCATAATCATAATAAATAACTCAGGAATGGGATAATAGTGCTCACCCCCACCTCCCGATCTTGTATCTCCTTTTTGATGATCCTAGGGATGATGATGGGGTAACGGGACATGAGGCATACCACAAAAGCTTCTCTGTCAGTACTCAATGTATTATCATTGACTGTGGTTGCTAACCGGTGGCGTACTAGTGTCCAGCAGGCTTTTTCTATGAAATTGAGCAAGTTCATTGTCACCTGCTTTCCACCAGTAACCCATTCGGCTTCTTCCTTATTCTCAGCAATCACACCTACCAACCATTGTAGCTTTCTCTGCCTTTCCTGCAAGTCCAAATTCTTAATCTGCTTCTTTGCCTCCACCCTATAGTCATAGTTAGGCATCATTCATGTAGGCACGAACTTTGGTCCATAGAGAACTCGAGAGATGGTCTACTTTGATATATCTACCTCTCGTCCTCGGAACAACACACTCTCGAGTCGGGGCTGGTCTTTTATTTTATGCCCCTCCTTTTACTTTTGCTCCACGGTGGCCAAATAGTTGGCATAGATATCCCCGACTATTTCTGTTGTATACTGGGCTAGAGTCTTGGCCATCCATTCAAAACCATAGAAGTTAAAGATCCGCTTCATATCCTCAACTTCATTCAGTGTGTTTGTGAGGATCCACGGTTCTTCCTGGATGCTCCACCTTAGCTTGTTCTTGGCGGTAAGAAAGATGCCTTGCTCATAAATATCTCTAGCTCCTGGCACTCTCCACCGAACTGTATGGTTCTCTCTGGGTGAAGTCTGTGCTTGTGCAGCATTTGGGGCCTCCTGCTTTAATTCATCATTGCCACTTTCTTCACCTGATTGGGTCTCCTCAGACCCTTCCCGACTCCTGATTATCTTCTCTAGCTCCCTCCTCAGACTGGGGAGCATGGGCAGATGTGGCAGTCACTCCCTCAGCTTGTGCTCTTTCTCCTTCCCTAGTGGTTCTTCTTCCATCATTGTCTAAAGTATCTACTTGGTAATCCTCCACCGAACCACTAGGGGAGTTGCTTGCTTGTCCAGCCTCAAACTCATATGTTTCATCAATTAATGTCCTTCGGGTTGTTTTTTTGGATGCTTTGTGCTTCAATGTCATTGTTCCTGTAGAGAAGAAAGTCAGAATTGCATACTTAAAAAAAAGAACAAGAAAAGAATAGTTTCAAATTCTTATCACGGGTCAACAGTACGGGTCGTACCCTTAAGGTATGACTCGTACGAAGACCCAGCAATCCTGTATACAATNATACAATATTATGGCTCACAGGTACAATTCGTACCATAATGTTACAACCCGTACCCTGAGTCGTCTTATTAAGCCTCACACTATGATTTCCTCTGTATTTTTCCACGACTCGTGGTACGACCCGTAGGTCAATTCCACGAATCATAGGAAGGACTCTTCTGGTTAGCTCTATTCAGTTCTTTGGTATGAGTGCTCAGTACGACTTGTAGTGACAAACTACGACCCATACTGTGTTTCATACCACTTTCATGACTTACTCAATTTTGTTCAGTTTGCAGGGGTTCTTTTTCACAATTTGGGTACTCAGATTTCCCTAGGTCAAGGCATATCATTCAATCAATTAAGTACTACTCATCTCTCCCCTTTTTAATCACTATCCGTAACTCAAATTTTGAAAACATAAATTCACAAGTTTAACCCAACAAAAATATGATGTTTTTCAGTCGTTCATGGTTTGTTAACATCCCTGATCATTGTATTTTTCAAATTTTTCGAGAAACTTAAATACTCATAGAGTTTTTGACAGGGAAAGCTTCAAGCAAGCTGAGAATTTTTTTGATAGTCAATGCATTACTTACTTGTTGCTTCTTTCTTCGACTGTTAATCACAAATATGGGTAGAGTCTCACTTAATTTGAGCATGAAATTGCTTGAAGACTCTTAGCTTTTAAGTTACGGCTGTGAGAGTTTTGAAGTTAGGGTTCATACATTTGTTTTATTTGCGTGCGAAGAGGGGTCGTGTGAGAGTTTAATTTAAAATAGGAAAAAGGGTAGATGTCAAAACCTGGGCTGAGATGGGTGATTTTTAAAATTTTGACCCATCACGAGTCGTACCACGAGTCGTACGAAGGACTTACAACTCATCCCTTGGACCCATGAGTTAGAGTTTTGAAAACTTACTTGGGGACCTACGAGTACCTCCTACGACTCGTACAATGTTGGTACGGTTCATATGATGACTCGTAGGTCATTTCTTTGAATTACTTTTCTAAACCTCACCACGCCTCCTGCTACAGCTCATAGGATGTTGTCACGACTCGTATTGGGAGTCGTAGCAGCAATTTTTTCAGTAGTTTTCTGCCTTGTGTTTTTGTTTTTACTACACATTGAGCACACATTAGTTCAATAACTTGGGTTATCTCCCAAGAAGCACATGATTTAATGTCGCGACACGAAGGAGGTGGCTCGGTTAATCAGAGTTCACCAAGACACCACTTGGGTTGCCTCCCAAGAAATGCCTGATTTAATGTCGCGGCACAAAGCAAGTCTCTTGACTACTCAGAATTCGTTCTGTGACGCATACTCATCCTCCAGTGCTGAGATTACACTATACTCCTTGGATTGCTGCATTGTCCGGAATATGTTGAAAGTGACCTCTTCTTTGTTTAGTCTGAACTTCCGCTGGCCAGCCTCCACATCTACTAAGGCCCTCCCAGTTGAAAGTAATAGTCACCCCAAAATGATAGGTACCTCATAATTAACCTCACAATCCAAAATCACAAAGTCAGCTAGAAATATGAATTTGTCCACCTTCACCAGTACATCGAACAGGATCCCCACTGGCTTCTTCAGAGTTCTATCGGCCATCAGTAGCCACATAGTTTTCGGTGTGGGGGCTCCTAAGCCCAATCTATTGAATACTGCCAAGGGCATCAGGTTGATGCTTGCTCCCAGATCACAAAGTGCCCTTGCGAACTCGACATTGCCAATTGTGCACGGTATAGTGAAAGCACCTGTGTCTTCCTTCTTTTGAGCCAAGACCCGTGTTGCTATGGCACTACTGTGATGTACATCATTTACCGTCTCATAACTTATGGACCTCTTCTTCTTCACCAAGTCTTTCATAAACTTAGCATATTCCAGAATTTGTGCCAATGCCTCTACCAATGGTATGTTCACAAATAGTTGTTTAAGCATCAAAAGGAATTCCTAGAAATTGCCATTTTTTGCATTTTTCTTCATTCTTTGAGGGAACGGTGGCGGTGGTCGTGGGATAGCTCTGTGCACTTGAGTTGCTCCTTGATCAATGTGAGATTCTTTCTCCTCTATCGGGGCCTCTGGCAACTCAATACTTTCCATCTCAGCACCCTTATCACTTTCCTCAATAAAGCTCTCTTTCTTCTGTTCAACTACAATAGAAAGAGGGGGGTCAACTGTGTTCTTACCACTCCTAGTCATCATCACCATGCAGTGGCCATCATTCTTTGGATTCTGGACGGTGTTGCTAGGCAGTGTAACCTTTTATCTAGGGTTCAATGATGTTAACAGTTTCCCACGTTGCTGCTCAATCTGCTTGATGACTGTTGCATGAGACTCTACTCTCTAACCCATGCTTGATATGTCACCATGGATCTCCTTCAATTTCTCATCAGTGGACCTCACCTTCTTTAGCATCTCAGTCATCATGCTCTCCAACCTTGATTGCCCAGCCTCCCCCTCTCGTGCATTAGGAGGCACATGCACTCCTGCCCAGTCATTGCGGTTGCCATCGTTTCTTCTCCAATTTCCATCGTGCTCACAACTGCGGCTTCTATCTCTGTACCCTTTTTGGTTGTAGTTGTGTCTATATTGATTCCGACAGTAATTTCCAAAACATTGGTGCCAATTGTCTTGTCCAGATGCTTGGGCGTTGGCTCGGAAACCCGCCACTTGGATGTCTAGGAAATTTGCCTATTCCTCATAATCAGAGTGATCAGATCCCGGCTCCATTCCTTGAGTTCCCACTGGATTTACTTTTTTGTCTCCTGCTCCCATGATGTTCTTTGTAATAAAATCCAACGATGTGTGCATGTGATCCAAATCTTGGTCGTGTTCTTCTTCCTTTCTTCGTTTGTTTGCAGTCAAACCAACAACATATGTACCGACTGCTGCATTAGCCTCCCTTGTATGCCATACCCTATTAGTCTTAGTCACCCTGTCAAGGATTGTAGAAGCTTGCTCCCAGATGTGACTCATCAATCCTCCTCCTGCCACCGTGTCCGCAACAGCTTTCGTTCTATTATTAAAAGACCTATACAAAATTCCCAACAAACTATCATCTAGGATCTTATGGTCCGGTCACTTTGTCAACTTCTTTTTGAACCTCAATCAGGTTTTATGAAGTGCCTCTCAATTGATTTTTTGGAACTTGTAGATCTCGTCTTATAGCTGCGACATTCTAGAGGGGAGAAAGAATCTCTCCAAGAAGGCCTGTTTGAGTTCCCTCCAGTTGGTTATGGAGACGTTGGGCAACTCCGATAACAATAAAGTGGCTTCCCGAGATAGAGAGATGGGGAAAAGTCTAAGCTGTATGGCATCCTAGCTAACTCCGGGAAACTTGTACGCCTTGCATATTCCTATTAAGTTCATCAAGTGCAGGTTGGCGTCCGCGCTACATGACCACTGAACACCCCTTTCATGTTTAGCAATTCAATCATGGTGCTCTTGATATCGAACATGGCCCCAACGGCAGTGGTGGTGGCACAATTGCTCCAGTTGACACAACTTCATTGATGTCTGGGTCCTCATCATTGAAGAACTAAGGGGCTAGTCTATAACCTCTGTTGCCCCTCTCATGTCGACCAACATTAATTACTTCTTCTCTATCATCTTCCGCATCCTGAATTGCAGCTTGCCTAGCTTCTTCAGTTATGCGGGCATCTCTTTGTTCTTGGTTTTCCATTTTATATAGTGTTCGTTCAATTTCTGGGTTCAACAGAATCAGGGGATCTCCACTAATTTGAGTTCTTAGCATTCACCGGAGAATAGCCTGTGGGTACAAAAAACAAAAAAAATATGTAATTGAGGAAATAACTACCAAATAGTCAAATACAAGCAAATAATCTAGTCTTAACTGTATTCCCAGGCAATGGCGCCACTTTTTGATAACATTCAAACCACACCTCCTTCGGAAGTATGAAGTGGACGTTGTCAATTAAGAACCCAACAAAGAGGTGGGGGTCGAACCCACAGGGAATAGGGAAGAGCTAGACTAAAGTCGGTAAGTAAACTTGTTAGGTAGTTACTATATATTGGGGGTTCTAAAGAAAACAATAATTAAGAACTCAATTAAAATTATGGTTGAAATCAAGAAGGAAAGATAAATAGGGTTTTGTGTTCCCCATGGGTTCATAACTGCTTCGGGTATACATACATGATCATCAGCAATGCTTACTTATAGAACTGACAACCTAGGTTCATTCAAACGACTGACTAGTCCATATTGAATGACTATACTCAATCACCAGACCAGGCAACATAAGCGATTGCAAAGTAACCATTATGAATATGTCCCAAATTTAACTATCATGCGATCACAACTCAAGTTAATACAATGATCATCAAGATCAAGGCTTTGTTGTAGTTCTCTTTTCCTAATCTCTACCTCTCTAAGCTCAAGCAAGTAAAGAATTCAGACATGTCCTAACATTGTATGACGTTAAGAAATGTTTAAGCATTAAGAGATTACAATACAAGTGTTTTGCATTGGTTTTGAATCATTTTATGTAACCCTATCTTGTTAATCTACCATGATTCCCACAACCCTAGCTATCGAGGTCTTAGACACTCATAGTTCAAGATTGTGATTTGCATTCATGTTTAAATACATAAATCAATACTTACAATTATGCATGAATGAAAAAATTCTTTTTATTAATCATCAAAATTCTCAAGAAAAATATGAAGATCAAGAAAAGGCTGATCACAAGTTGAACAACTCAATTCTCACGTCTAAGTCTTCTCAATTTCATTGCTAATCAATCCTAATCACCCCTAATTGCCTCTCTTCTATGAATATTAAACATAAAACGTATTAATATAAACATAAAAATCCTTTTTCCTAGGATAACAGGGTGTATTTCCATAACTGAAGACGCCTGCAACACGACTCATCCTAGGACCCGTAGTATGTATGTATAGATTGTACCTGTTTTCCGTATGTCAGTGGGTTGGCTGAAATTTGGCTATTTGTGGGGTCCTGGTACGACTCGTACATGCTTTCTACAACTAGTATTGTGCTTCCGTGGCTTGACTCTAAGACTTTGCAACTTTTCTCAAGTTCTTCATGAGTGTTATGGTATGACTCGTACTTTCATTCCATGACTCGTACTTTCTATCCATAGCAGGAGTCAACCTCTTGTGCAAATCTTCTGAATTTTTTCATGACTTCTTCACCACGACCCGTACAAGCTTTGTACGACTCGTAATGAGAATCGTATGATGCACCTATTCATCCTTAAACCTATGAAACTTCTCACGAGCAGCAGTACGACTCGTAGAACCTTCCTACAGCTCCTACCGTGAACTGTGAGTTAAGCCTATTTTGTACACTTTCAGGCTACCTTTTGCACATTTTTTCTCCAACACCATTTTTTCTTCTAATCAAAGGAAAAGTGTCTTATATCCACATATATATACCTAAATCCATGCTATTTTGTTAGTTTTGAGCGTCGAAAGTGTTCTAATCTCACAACACATCAAGTCTTCAACTCTTGGAAGCTCTTCTCACGAGCCTCCAACCATTGGAATTTCACCTTCTTCTAGGTAAATTTGGTCAAGGGCACTACAATAGATGACAAAACCTCAACAAATCTACGATAGAAGACACCCAAGAAACTCCAAATATCTAAATGATTCACCAATCTCGGCCAATTCTCACCGCCTCGATTTTCAAAGAATCGACCTTTTTGCCCTCACTTGATACGACATGGCCAAAAAATGCTACGGAGTTCAACCGAAACTTGCACTTGTTGAATTTTGCATATAATTGACGATCCTTGAGAGTCTGAAGCACTACTTTCAAATGAGAGGCATGCTCATCCTCGCTCCAAGAGTATATATGGATGTCACAATGAACACAATCACAAACATGTCCAGGTATGTCTTGAACGCCCTGTTCATCAAGTCCATAAAAGCTGCAAAAGCATTAGTTATTCTAAAAGACATAACTACAAACTCATAATGACCATACAATGTCCTGAAGGTTGTCTTTGGGATGTCACTCTCCGAACCCTGTGCTGGTGATACTCGGGCCTGAGAATATCTTTGAGAAGCACTTAGCACTCTAAAACTGGTCAAATAAATCATCAATCCTAGGTGAACGATACCTGTTCTTGATGATGAATTTGTTCAATTTTCGGTAGTCAATGCACATCCGAAGGGAACCATCCTTCTTTCGGACAACTAAGACTGGTGCACCCATGGGGACTTGCTCAGTCTAATGAAACCCTTATCTAACAAGACCTTCAACTATTCCTTCAACTCTTTTAGCTCTAGTGAAGCCATTCTGTAAGGAGGTATAGACATAGGCTGTGTATGAAAGAAGTTCAATACCAAAATCAATTTCCCTCTTAGGAGGAACACCTGGTAAATCATCCGGAAATACTTCTGGGTACTCACGCACTACCGGAACTGACTGGATAGTCGGGGTCTTGGACTCAACATCCTTAACCTAACTAAATGGTACATGCAAACCTTGGAGATCATCTCCCTGGCCTTATGATAGGAAATAAAATGACCTACATGCACGACCGAACTACCCTTTCACTCCAAGACTAACTCATTTGGGAAGCGGAACTCCACTGCACGGGTTCTACAATTAACAGAAGCATAACACACATAAAACCAATCTATGCCAAGAATAATATCAAATTCAATAATGGCTAACTCTACAAAGTCTACGGAGGTGACTTTATGCAATATAGTGATCGGGCATCTTCTATACACTCGCCTAGCTACCACCGAATCAGCAATAGGTGTAGAAAATTAAAAGGGCTCTAACAGGGTTTTGGGACTAACTCTAAAGCTACTAGCAATATAAAGTGTAAAAAAGACAAGTTAGCCACTAGATCGAACAAAGCATAAGAACCAAGGTGAAACACTCATAACATAACAGTAACCACATCCGGTGCAGTCTCTTACTCCTGACGTAATGCGAGGGCATAGAATCTGTATTGGTGTTGTCCGCCACCCCCATTAGTAGATGCTCCCTGTGAAGCTAAACATGCTGGAGCTACTACTGTCTTGGTAGTTTGCGCATGGCCTCTATTATCATCTTGTCTAGCAAATGGACATACCTGACGCATGTGGCCGGACCTACCACACCCATAGCAAATATCTGAGCCGAGAAAACACTCCCCGGCATGACTCTTGTTGCAATTTCCACAGGCTGGAGAGGTGCACTCAACCTGTGTGCCTCTATGGTCCCTTGATCTTGATGGTGCTGGAGCTAGTGACCTTTACTGAAACTGAGGGCAGTGACCACCGCCTTCTTTTCAGATCGTGCTATAAAGATGAGTA
>JACEIK010001645.1:222085-264179 GCA_018107945.1 Datura stramonium | reverse complement strand
AAAACGACTCTACTTAACAGCGCTTTCAAACACCCTAGGACACTTAAAAAATATTGCTATGATACCAAGTTTTTCATGACCTGAATGTACACCCGGATCATAGACACGGGACAAGGGACACCGAGGGACCCCAAGTCGACCCATGGTTCAGGCGTACAACTAATGTCATTCAAATAAGTGGAATGATAATCATAAAAACATAGCTTCATAGCATAAAATTTAAAAATATTAGACGTACACATAAGTCGAATACTACACATAGTCTGAAAGCCTCTACTACATAAGATGGGTTGATGGGACAACATCCCTAACTAAACCGAATAATACTGAAATGTAAGATAACATAAAAGTTTTTCAAACAGCCCTCAGAGCATGAGGACTCACCAATAAACTATAAAAGTAAGCTGAGATGGACTAAGGATGAGGATGACCCTGAGATCCAGACCCTGTATCATGCAACAATACAACATAGAAAGTATACGGTCAGTATGTGGAATGTACTGAGTATGCAAGGTAAGTAAAACAGATATTTAAAAGTAAAATAAGACTCATAAGTAAACGTAAGAGAAGGACATCATGCATATATCATAAACTCTGAGAAAACATAAGGCTCAAGGCTTTCAGATCATTCGTAAAGCATTCATATTCATAATCGTACGTAAACATTATCAAAACATAACTTGAGACAATAACATAATATATAACAATGCATAAAACATGTCGAACAATGGGAGGACTCATCATAAGTGACACCATCATTGTAGAGCCTTTCATGATACCCCAACTATCTCACTCAAGTGGGCAGTGCCGACCCTGGCTTGCCAGGCGAGTGTTGTGCATTAGGCGTGATATCACATTTGAGGGGATCAGTATCAATACAATATATAACATTAGAACCCATGGTATCACGTGGTTATGAGACACCGGCGTAGTGCTTTTAATGCCGGGCTGCTCGGTGCTAGACACGGCTACCAAAAACATGCATATAGAATCATACATAAATCAATAACATCATGCATTAAAATTCATTAGCTTTAATATAACATTTATTATCATTGATCCCCTAAAAAACATGCTTAGCCATGTATCAAAGGCCCTTTTCATCGGCGAACATCATAAATCGATAAATCATGTAATTTGTTTCATAAATCGTAAAACATTCTACAACATGGGGGCATTGCCCATTACTTCATCATACTCAATTCTTTCAAAATATGCTCATAAGCATGGTTAACTAGAAAATCATGCTTTTCCATCATCAATAAACTTAAATTATATAGTATTCCCAATAAATCATAACTTCCATGAACTTTCATCAAATGAGAAATTTAGATTGAAAAGATTGAGACATGATTAAAAGAAAATAATGATAAAACCTGCCCGTCATTCATAATTCAATAATTAAAACTCAATTAAATCATACCTATAAAGAGAACTCACATTTTCATTCATTTGAGTATAACCCCATATACTTGAATAGGAGGATTCATGATTTAAATCGAAATTGGGCATGGGTGAGGAAGAATTCCACCCATTTTAAAACCCTACATACCTGGTATAAACTGATTTTACTCTCCCTTGAATGCCCACAAAGAAAATGATGAAAACTTTGAAGAAGACCTTGAATCTCCCTAAAACCTCTCTAAAAACACTTGCATGGGAATGGGTAGGCATTAGGGACTTAACCCAACTTATCACACTCAAAAATACACAAAACGTCATATTTTAGGGTCTCAAAGCATAGAAAGATCAAAAATGCCCTTAACAAAATTTTCCTGAAAAATTAGTCTGGACGGACCAACTACCGATCCCACGGGTCATTGCATGATACTACGACTCGTGGTACTGAGTCATTGAGTACACTGCTTCGCTTCATGCTTCAGGTTCTTCCCACTACTCAACGGAATGAGTCGTTGTATCAATCAATGGTTCGTTGGATCGACCGTTGTCAGCTCCTTGAAAATTCTAAACTTCCCTTACCACGATCCTCACCACGACTCGTGGTGGCTTCCAATGAGTCGTTGTTTCAATCCGTTGTATGCACTGGAATTCTCAACCCACAAGTAACGAATAGACACAACGGTCCATCACATCTAACCACGAATCATGGGATGCCCCGTTGGTTCCCCATCAGCCTAAGTTTAGCCCTTCCTACGACCGGTAACAATGACTCATTGTTCCTGGCAATAAGTCGTTACACTGTCCATTGTCACCACTGCCTCCCTGAACCCCCATGCCACGAATGCTTACAATGACTCATGGTATCCAACCACGAGTCTTTGAGTCGCCCATCCTGAGATATTTTTGTCAGTTTTCTGCACTACTCAAGTTCAACTCCTGGGTCTATTCTTAGGCCTTTTCGGGGTATTACAGGTACCAGGGTTGTCTTTGTGTTCCGAACATAGATGATTTGAGGGATTGGATATTGCATGAGGCACATGGATCCAGGTACTCTATCAAAATCTGGTCACTAAGTGAAATTTCTAAGAAATGCTAAGACAACAACATATGATCTAACTTATGCTAAGAAGAGAACGCTAAGCCGATTGAGGATAAACAAGCTTATCGAAATGAAGCTTTCCTAATATGGTTATTCCCTCCTATATGTATATGTTTTAAAGTTCTTAAGGTAAAAAAGCAGATTTTAGGTTTCCCCTCTTTAGAGCTAAGCAAGCAGCGCTTAATGAATAAGCTAAGTCGATATATGTTAACAAGGAAAGCGTGGCTAAGTTTTTAATCCTTTTGTGATGTTATAAAAAGGGAAGGTAAGAGTAAACATTATACCTTTTAAGGTAATATGTGAGTAATATTCTCTCTGCCCATAAGTTCTTTCTAGAACCTTTGAATGGTGTTAAAATATAAGCAAGGCGAGGTTTAGAAGATAAAGTTGTCAATTAGGTAAAGAGGTAAGTGCATATAAGAATTGATGGAATAGTGAACACGAGAGTAAAGACTTGAGTGTAGACTTAATCATGTCTGTCAAAGAAGTTATGATGAATAAGGAATGTAGAGCTAAAGGTTGTTAAATTAGATGATATGGGTTACGATTGTAAATAAGTTAGGCAAACAGCTAGGAAGATTATCCTTATTCTAAAGACGTTTAGTAAAAGAGTTATAAATAAAGTTGTTTCCATTCAGTAGGTGTTAAGTTGATGAATGACCAGTAAAGTGTTAACTTCTTATGAAATGATTAGAATCGAATATTTTTGAGAAAGTAACTCAAGTTAAAGAGAAGTTTTTCATTATGTTTTCAAATGATTTTGTTAAGTTATCCATTCTAAGTGTTGAAATTATCTTTCAAATCATAAGGGGGTTAATCCTAAAGCTTCTAAACTACGCATAGTGATGCCCAACTTTCTTAAGCTCCTCAATTAATTACAAAGTTGTGTAAGTCAATCCAGCCTCATCTAAATTACGGCTATAAGTCTTTTTTTGCCTATAAGGCAGCATTTAGAGTGTTGCTTATGAGTTCCCAAGTTGAAAAAATCCAAATCTAAGATTCTTAAAGTGTGTTATTCTAATCTAAGAAGCTTTTAAGAGATCATATTCTGAGAATCTTACTAATCTCTCAGTCAAGTATTTGAAGTTGCGTACAAGCTAAGAACTCAAGTCTTTATAAGTCTTTCCAGTAAGAAGTCTTAATGTATATGATTTTCATGTTATAACATACAGTTGAATTCTTTTAGTTCTATTCAAGTCATACATCCATATATTTAGCTCTTGTTGATTTATCATTTGAATTTCCCAAATTCAGAGGAGAGATTCTCCCATGTACCAATGTTCCTAATGTCTAAGTAAGTATAAGAACATGCTGTGATAATGATTAGTTAAGCTAAAATCTTGGAATACCAGGAAATATCTTGGGGGTCACCCAGTTAACTAAATACGAGTTTATACATTATACAACAAGTCTCATACGTTGTATGTCTGTAGTTCAGCTGTCAGCTATATGTATATGCTAAGCGTTATGACAAATAACTCCAAGTTCCATGTTATAATTCCCATGTTTATAATTTCCATGTTTTCCTACAAATAAAACAAATGAATTAAGAGCTATATCTGCTCATCGACGTGATAAGTTTGATAATATATTCCAGCGACCACCAAAATTTATCTTGGAAATTCAAAGTGGCCTTCTTTATTTGCGACTCAGTACCATGCAACTATTCAACTAATGGACCTTTCGTGGCAATAATTCGGGGAAGCCATGTGTACTGCTGTATCCGCTCCATGCTATTCATCTTCTTTGTTTTAACTTTACGCAACTCGGATAACCTATGATTAAACTCTGTCGTGTTCATCGGGGCTCAATATTCTGGCCCATATAGCATTCTGGAAATCGTTTTCTCGGATATGTCAAATGAGGTCTCACATACCATTACATGATTTAAGGTAGGCCACATCATCCAATCCTGGCCTCCTAGTGCCAACCGCTGCAAGGTGGCTGCATATGCTGCGTAGAACTTGCAAATTAGGCATGGGCTATAGCTGCCTGAAGGCTCTGTCAACCACTCAAACTGGTATTTTTCAAATACTGCCTGTAGCTCTGGCAAGTCTTTCAAACCGGTGGTGATCAGCCTTGGCTCCTCATAAGTGCTCCGCTTCGGATTGCCTTTGTCATTTGGAGCAATATCCCGATTGTATATAGCCAGCATGCCGTGGACATGCCATCTCCTCATATTTCGCGGTTGCTCATTCGATGTGCCCGATGTCTCAGTCATCTCATTGTCCGAGTCCCCTCGATGGGCATGCGACTCATCAACTCTTTCTGTATTGTGCCCCGTTGTTGGAGCCTATGGAACCAGTGCAGCAGTAGCCCTAGCGCTTTCTTTTGTGCGGTTGGGCGGATCTCTTTCTAGTGGAGTGGGAGTGTCGACCAGGGCTGTCGGATTTGAAACTTTTTGAGCCCTAGCCCTGGTCATCCTCCGCACTAGTTGTTCTTCTGACACCTCATGTTCCTCTTTAGAGCCACTCGACTCTTCAGAGGATGATGGATCATCTTCCAGCCTTCTGTATGATGGTTGACTGAGCTCAGGTACCTGCTTTTTGGTTGGACCCTTCTTTGGTGTGCCCCGTGGAGCCATTGTGCCTGTGGAAGCCATGTTAGTACACAAAAGGAGATAAAACAAAAAATATTTTTAACTAGTGCCAGTGGTCCTGAAGGGTGACTAAACGAGTCATTGCATATGGGAATGATTCGTGAGGTCACTCGTTACCCCAGGCTGAACATTTTTCAAATAGGTCCAGTGTGCTTGACGATTTGTCCCAACGAGTCGTTACCAGAGGAAACAAATTTTTAGGTCACTCGTTAAGTACACTACCTCAAAAGCTTATTTTTCCCACTCAACACGGGCTACATGACAATTCTTTTGGTGACCTAATGACTCGTGATGTGGCTCGTGCTCAAGAGTTCCTGTTCATAGTCTTCTTCTTTCCAGTTTCAAATTCCACAAACACACACCTTTTATTAAATCTCTACCCAGGTGATTTCATGATCGAAACTCAATGTTCTGTACTCCCTGGGATTGATTTACATCACAAGACACGTAGAAACACAATATAAATCGAAAAGTCATTGAAGATCAATAATTCATGGGTCATTAAAATTTCTTGATGGAATGCAACCCTTAATCAAAGTGTTTGTGTGGGGAAGAGCACTAACAATGTAATTTTTCAAAGATGGAATGCTTTAGCAGTTGATTGTGCTTCTGTGAGTGAGTGTGCAGTGATGATGTTCCTTTTAGTGGTGTCTATGACCGATGGGTTCACGTGAAGAAGGGGAAGAAGAGAAGAGGGAAATTTGAAGTGATTTTTTTAACGGGGAGTAATTGTTGCAATGGGGTTCTTTAATTTTAATTATTAACTTATTCCCATTTACATTCGTGGGTCAGGTTAGGTCAACTTACCTGGTGACCTGACGACTCACATAATGACTCGTGGTGTTACCCAACGAGTCATTCCCTGAGTCGTGGTCCTTTGCTTGTTATAGTTTCAGGACGGGTCACTTGACGACTCGTTTGGTTTCCCAATGATTCGTTGAGTGATCCGTCATCAACCTTTTTCTTTAAGTTTAACCTTTGATCCAATGTACTTGACGGGAGACTAAATGATTCGTTCCCTTGAAGAACGACTCGTGAAGTCACCCATTGCTCCCCTATTTTCTACAGTTCTCTTCACGTCTAACTAAACGAGTCGTCAAGAATAAGGCGACGACTCGTCCTGTGATTTTTTTGCACCAAAACTGAAGTTCCAGATTTTGGTTCCAACTTCATATTTTTGATCTTATTCACCTGAACCCATCAACAAACGTTAACACTAACTTTTTATTACATTTAAAACTTGAGTTGCCTCCAAAGAAGCGCTTGATTTAATGCCGCTACACGATGTGGGTTTTTTAGCTACTCAGACTTCACCAAAAATACCTCCATGGGTTGCCTCCCATGCAGCGCCTGATTTAACATCGCGGCACGATGCAAGTCACTTGACTACTTAGAATTCATCAAGTGCCTCTTCTCCATACTCTAATGTTGAAATAATGCTGAATTCCATGGCCTGTTTCATGGTCCGACTAATGTTGAAGGTATCCTCTTTTTTCGTTTAACCAAAATTTCAATTGCTCTGCTTCTACATCAGCAAGGGCCCTACCTGTTGCAAGGAATGGTCGCCCCAAAATAATGGTGACCTCTGAATCGACTTCACAGTCAAGAATCACAAAGTCTGCTGGGAATATGAACTTATCCACTTTAACTAGCACATCAAACAAAATCCCCACCGATTTTTTAATTGTTCGATCAGCCATCAATAGCCGCGTCGAAGTCGATGTGGGGGTTCCCAAGCCTAAATTTTTAAATACTACTAGCGGCATAAAATTTATGCTAGCTCCCAAGTCACAAAGTGCCCTTGCAAACTCAACCTCCCCGATGGTGCAAGATATAGTAAACACACCTGGGTCTTCCTTCTTCTGTGCTAGGACCCTGGTAGTGATGGCACCGCAGTGGTGTAGATTATCAGCCGGTTTCAAACTTACGGTTCTCTTTCTGGTGATGAGGTCCTTCATAAATTTGGCATATCCGGGCATTTGCTCAAGTGCCTCCACCAATGGGATATTCACTGATAGTTGCTTGAGTATAGAGATAAACTTATGATATTTTCGATCTTAAGCTTTCTTATTCAAGCGCTGGGGGTAAGGAGGAGGTGGTCTAGCAATTGTTGGGAGTTTTTGCTACCCCTCCTTCTCCTTCCCATGGGTATCTCCTTGTTCCATCGCACTACTCGGAGCAGTTTGCACCTCTGAGTTCCCAACCAAAGTTGGGTTCTCAATATTCACTACATCATCATCATTTATCAACCCGGGCCTTTCTAGCTCTTCAACTATGATTGGCCTTGGTGCATCAACTGTGGCCTTCCGGCTCCTAATAATAAAAGCCATACAGTGACCGTCATTTTTTAGATTTTGAATAGTATTACTGGGAAGTGTGCCTTTCTACCTCTGATTCACTACAACAGACATCTGACTCATCTGCTTCTCAATGTGCCTGATTTCCATAGCATATGACTCTACCTTTTGGTTCAAACCTGAAATATCAATACGAAGCTCCTTAAAGTGGTTGTCTGTTTCCTCCATCTGCTTGAGCACTTTGGAAAGCATATCTTCGACTCTTGAATCGCTTGACTCTGGTTCTCGATTCTGTGGAGGAACATATAGAACACCCCTATCATTTTTAAACTCCTCTCGCTTTTTCCAGTCCCTATTGTCCCGGTATTGGCCCCGTTTTAAATTATTATCCTTGTAGAAGTTCCGACCTTGGTTCCCTTGACCTTGATGCCAAGAGTCTTGGTTATACCCCTGGGTGTTGTTCCAGAAATCCATCCTCTGGTCATTCAATTAGTTAACATCTTCTTCAGACTCAGACTTGCACCCATCATTTCTCGGGACCTTTCCCTCAGAACCTAAAGCGTTCATCTTTTTTGCTCCCATTCCCATTAAGTGCTTGGCAAATCCCATGGTGGTCTTGATCTCTGCAAAATCCTAGTCACGCTCTTCATCTTTTCTCCGCGGTTTAACAGACATACCAACCATATTAGAACCAGCCGGAACCTCCAACTCTCTAGTGTACCACGCTCGGTTGGTTTTAGTAATCCTGTCCAGCAACTCTGCATCCTTTGCATAAGTATGACTCATGAAGGATCCTCCTAAGACGGTATTAGCAACCTCCTTTGTATTGGCATTCAGGGACCGGTAAAAGATCTCCAACAATGTATCATTTGGAATCCTGTGGTTTGGCACCTTCTTGAGCTTTCTGTTGAACCATAGCCAGGTCTCATGGAGTTCCTCAGAATTTAGCTTCTTGAAGTTGTATATTTCATACTTTAGCTGCAATGCCTTGGATGGTGGGATGAACCTTTCAAGAAAAGCTCTCTTGAGCTCTCCCCAATTAGTGATGGAGTCGTTCGGCAGCTCAACCAACCACATCGTCGCCTCATTCCCAAGAGAAAATGGAAATAACCTCAATCTGATCGCGTCTTGGCTGACCCCTGCATGCTTGTATGCCTTGCATTTACCCATGAAACTTTTCAAGTGAGCATGGGAATCATCCGATGCATGACCTTCAAATATTCCCTTCGTATTTGCCAGTTGAATCATTGCACTTGTAATATTGAACGTTGCCCCATCAGGCAAAGGAGGAGGGACTATCGCTCCAATGGCACCAGCTTAATCTATGTCTGCATCATCTTCCTCATCAAAATATCGGTGTCGTTGGTGCTATGGACCTCTGGGTCGTCTAGATCTTTCAACTTCTGCAGCTAGACGCTGCTCTTCAGCAACTCTGGCTAACTTGCGATCTCTAGCCTAAGCTTGCTCTTTGGCCAACATCCTTGTTGTGGCTTGGTACATGGTTTCTTGCTCATGTATGTTAGCCATTCTCCTCAGGTTTATCAATGTTAGCTCAAGTTCGTGATCGATTGGTATCAAGGGATTTCCTTGACTTCTAGTGTTGGGCATGCATAAACCTAAGACCTGTTAAGCAACCAAAACAACAAAAGAAGAATAAAACAAAGAAATAAGAACAAATAGTAAAGTTAACACAATTAACAAAAGCCTTAGCTGTATTCCCCGGAAATGGCGCCAAAATTTGATGTCGCCCAAATTACACCTCACAATTGTGTTATAAGTGGTCGATTGTCAATTATAGAACCCAACAAAGGTTGAGGTCAATCCCACATGGAATATGGTAAGAACGTAGGTTAATGTGAATAACTTCTACTATTGATTTACTTATTTCCGAAGGGAAAAAAATTATGGACTAATAACAAAAGTAAAATTAATGAATGCTCGTATTAAATTAGGTTTGTATTCAATTTACGACTAGACTAGGATTGTGTTCCCCAAGATTTCACAACCACAAGGATTATACACTACTGATCTTTTCCACTGTTTAACATGCAATATTGGTAAGTTAAGTTCACCTAAATGGTTGGTCCCCTATCTAGGTGATTTTCACCATGCAACTTGGTCTGTATATGGGTGTTCTTTAATTTACCATAACCCTTAATATGGGATTAGCTATTCCTCCGACAAGTTCAATCTATTAGATGAGGGTTGGTAGCCTCAAATCTCCGATGTTAATTCCTTTTTCCTATTCTTTCCCTCCTTGATCCGGTAAGTAAGAATGAGGCAAATCCTAACTTTTTCAACCGTCAAGAATCAATTAAAACGAAGGGAAAACAATACATGCATAAAACTTCGTTCAAGAATCACTAACTATTTTTACCTATGTGTGTTAATTCATTTTGGTTCCCACAAACCTAGTTTATCGGTTTATCTATTCATATTTGTGTTATTTAAATCACAAAATATAAAAGAAATCATAATTGCAACTTACAAAGTATTGTAGAAGAATGACCAAGTAGATTGAATAAATATTCCAATGTAGCTTTTGTATCTTATATCAAGAACAATCATATGAAAACTTTCTGACAAATATCATTTAGGATTCTCCACAAAATCGTCTTCTAAACGTTCTCCACAACCTTCTAAAATAAACCTAAAACTGGGTATTTATATACAAAGAAATCCTTTTCCTAAATAAATATGGAAACCAGGTCGGCAGTGACAACGGGCCATGTGACGGATCGTTAGGCCTTCTGATGAGTTGTCCCTTGCTTTAAATCAATCGTCCTCAACAGCTTACCCAGGTTTGGCAACAGGTCACCTAATGACTTGTCGTGCCTTAGCACGAGTCGTTAGGTCTCTCATGGTCCACTTCCTCAAAATTCCAATGTACTTCACGGACAGCTCCAGTAACTTGTCAATGAGTCGTTCCTTCAGGCGATGACTCGTGATGTCAGTCGTTAACTCCATTGGAAACTTAGATAAATTTTTCTCTTCAAATGCTAATGGATGACCTCACGACTCATTACCATTTGTAACGGGTCGTTCTACCAACTCATCATGTGCACTATGTCACTTCTTCAAGACTTCATCTTTTTGCGAACGCCTCAAGTGATGGGTCGTGCCTCCTTCCAATGACTCGTTAAGTGCATAGCAGTCACCTATCAGTTGTTTTTCTCATGAATTCGACCAAAATCACTTCTAGACCTGTTTTCCTACACATTAAGCACAAAATACCTTATACCCATATAAACATACCTGGAATGTGCATAATTTCTTTATTTTAAGCGTTGAAAGTGCTGTAAAATCATGGCACATCACGTACATATCAAACTCCATCTTTAGCTGACGTGGTTATATATGGGTTAACAAACTCTCCCACACTATAGTCCAGTCTCAGATCTCATAACATGCATATGATCCTTTAATCAGTTTTTTACTAGCTTGACAACATTTTCAGATTTCAGGTTATTTATGGCATTTGTATTTTTAGATAGGGTCATTTTATATTACTTCAGCACTCTTACTTATAATATTCTTATCAGTATGTTTATATCTTAAATTTTCATAGTTTCATATACTCAGTACATTTAAAGTACTAACGCATACTTTCTTTGCTATATCATTTTATGATATATGCTCAGGTACCCAACCTCAACATCGCAGTTAGCTTCATCAGTGATATCCAGCAGTTGATAGTAGTAAGTCCTCATCTTTCAAGGATCGGAGTCTTTATTTTCAATTATCGTTACTTATAGTGAACAAACTTTAGAGTTAGTTTGGGGCTTGTCCCAGCAAGTCATCAATTAGTAGAGGCTTTCAGAAAACATAGTATCATTTTTAGCTTAGTATTAACAATGTTGTTTAAAACATCTAGTATTTACCAGATTTTATCCTTTCTAAAAAAGGTTGTTTTTACACTTCAGTAGCTTCCATTCAGTTTGTGTTTCAATTCTAGTATGTTAATAATATGCTATGTCATGGGTTAGCTTGGGGTTACTTGTGCCTCTAAGTACCGTGTCTTGTCTAGGGTATAGACTCGGTTCATGAGAAACTTGGTATCAGATCCAGGTTTAGAGTGTCCTAGGATGTCTGAAAACCATGTAATGTAGAGTCTTCTTCATGGGTGTGAAGCACGCCACTCTTATGAGGGAGAGACTACAAGGCGTTTTAGGAGAACTCCTTTTTCTTCATGATTCTTATCATGTGTAGAGTATGAATCTCTAAATTGTCCTCCTAACTCGTGCTCTACCATTTTCAGTTGACAATGCCTCCCAGAAGAGGAAACGAAAGGAGGACTGGTAACACGAACTAGCAAGCCCCACCAGCTCCAGTAGTCCCTCAAGATGATCAGGTGACACCTATTGAGTTCAAAGCTGCTATTCAGATGCTAGCTTAGGCGGTGACCAACCAAGTCAACCAGCAAGCCTTCATACCTTCCAATATGAGTGGTCCTACAACTGCTACAAGTGTTTGGGACTTTACTCGGATGAATCCCCCAGTATTTCATAGGTCTAAGGTAGATGAGTACCCATACGACTTTTTGATGATGTTAAGAAGATTACCCAAATCATAGGTGTTACATCTACCGAAAGTGAAGATTTAGCCACTTATCAGCTGAAAGGAGTGGCTCAGATATGGTACAGACAATGGAAATTAGTGTAGGTCTAGTGAAGTGGGACGAGTTAGTGACGGTATTTCTATAAAGGTTCTTTCTCTAGGAGTTAAGGGATTAAAAGACCACAGATTTTGTTAATTTGAAACAAAGTGACATAACGGTGCAGGAGTACGCCTTAAAGTTCACTCATCTATCAAGGTATGATCTAGATATGGTGACCGAGCCAAGGGCTTGCATGCTTAAATTTATAAATAGGGTCTCAGACTTGGTGGTTAAGGAATGTAGGACTGCCATGCTCATTAACGACATAGACATCTCTGGGCTTATAATCCATGCGTAGCATATAGAGGCGATGAAATTGAAAGAGATAGAAAGGGAATGTAAGTGGTAAAGGATAGGTTAGTTTGAGTATTCTCAGCAGATATCAGGCAGTGGTAATCATCCCTAGAAATAGCAATAGAGACCTCTGGCACCTTGTTCAGCCAGTGCTCCTTATTTTATGCCTCGTAAGGATTGGAAGGGTGGAGCATCATGCTCCTAATCTCATAGCCATGTCTCCAGTAGCCGCACTTCCCCAGTATGTCCTAAGTGTGGTAAGAACCGTACCGGTGAGTGTCGTCTGCACAAGGAGGGTTGCTTTAGTTATGGCCAGTTGTGTCATAAGATTAGGGACTACCTATCAGTAGGACGGGGGAAGACCCAATCCAATATAACAACAGTTCCGTTGGGTCGCCCAACTCACTAGGGTACTACTTCAGGTACAGGTGGCGGTCATTGCCAAAATCTCTTCTACACCCTATACTCCCACCAGGAACAGGAGAACTCAATAGATATAGTCACAGGTATGTTACATTTCTTTCATATAGATGTTTATGCTTTACTAGATCTAGGAGCCACATTGTCCTTCATTACTCCTTATATTATGGTCCAGTTTGATATTAGTCTAGAAATTCTCTCAAAGCCATTTTCAGTCTCTACTCTGGTTGGTGAGACAGTTAGAGCCAGTCATATATACAAAAATTGCCCGGTCACAATGTTACAGAAAGTCACCGTAGTTGGTCTAGTATAGTTAGATATGTTTGATTTTGACCTCGTTCTTCGCATGGACTGGTTACATTCTTGTTATGCCTCAGTTGATTGCAGAAACGGAGTGGTTAAGCTCTAGTTTCCTAACGAACCAATCCTAGAGTGGAAGGGTAGTACATCAACGCCTAAGGGTCGGTTTATCTCTTACATTAAAGCTAGAAAAATAATTTTTAAAGGATACGTCTATCATCTAGTTGGTGTTAAGGATTCTAGTTTCGAAACCCAAACTCTTTAGTTAGTTCCAATTGTAAACGAGTTCCCAGACGTGTTTCCCGAGGATCTTCTCGGAGTCCCTCCTCAACGAGAGATAGACTTCTACATAGATCTTCTCCCTGATACCCAATCTATCTCAATTTCTCCTTACAAGATAGCTCTAGCTGAGCTTAAAGAGTCAAAAGAACAGCTAAAGGACCTCTTAGACAAGGAAACAACAACTAAAGGACCTCTTAGACAAGGGTTTCATCAGACCAAACATATCTCCATAGGGCACCCCAGTCCTATCCGTGCGACTGAAAGATAGCACACTCAAAATGTACATTGAGTACTGTCAGTTGAATTAGGTCACAGTCAAGAACATGCATCCTCCACCCAGGATTGATGACTTTTTCAACAAAATCCAAGGAGCTAGCCATTATTCCAAGGTAGACCTTATATTAGGATTCCATCAGCTCAGGGATAGAGAATGTGACATTTCAAAAATAGCCTTCAAAACTCGGTATGGTCACTATGAATTCATAATTAGTCTTTTGGACTAAAAAATTGTTATGCAACTTTTATGGACTTGATGAAAAGGGTATTCAAGTAGTATCTGGACATATTCGTTATTGTTTATATAGATGATATTTTGGTTTACTCTAGAAAAGAGGAGGAGCATGCAAATCACCTAAAGATTGTTACACAGACTCTCAAGGACCGCTAGTTTATCGCTAAATTCAACAAGTGTGAATTTTGGCTAAAATCAGTGGCATTCCTTTGTCATGTGTTCTCCAGTGAGGGTATTTAGGTAGATCCTCAAAATATAGTAGCAGTCCAGGACTTTCCAAGACCTACTTCTCTATCAGACATTAGGAGTTTCTTGAGCCTAGCAAATTAATATAGACGGTTCATAGAGGGATTGTCCTCCATTGCCTCTGCTTTTACCAGACTAACTCAAAAGAGGGTGAAGTTTTAGTGGTCTAATGCATGTGAGAAGAGTTTTCAGGAGTTGAAGACTTGACTCTCTATAGCCCAAGATTTGACTTTGTGAGAAGGTTTTGATGGGTTTGTGATCTATTGTGATGCCTCTATAATTGGCCTTGGATGTGTTCTGATGCAACCTGGCAAAGTAAAAGCATATGCCTCCAGATAGCTTAAAATTCATAAAAGGAACAATCTGACCCATGTATTGAGTTAGCAATGGTAGTATTTTCCTTAAAGATCTAGAAGCACTACCTTTGTGGCATTCATATAGATGTGTTCACTAACCATAAAAGCCTGCAGTATGTGTTCAGTTAGAAGGATCTGAATCTTCATCAAAGGAGATGACTAGAATTGTTGAAAAATTATGATATGAGCTTGTTGTATCACTCTTGAAAAGCCAATATAGTGGATGATGCCATAAATATGTTTTCTATGGGGAGTGTTGTTCATATTTAGGATGATTAGAAGGAGCTGGGCGAAAGATGTTCAGAGGCTAGCTCAGCTAAGAGTCCGGTTGATAGATTCAGAAGAGGGTGGATTCAGAGTACAAAATAGAGTAGTCTTCTTTCATGTTGGAGGTTAAGTCAACCCAAGATTAGGAACCAATCCTATTTAAGTTGAAGGAAGCAGTCCTCAAATGGAAAGTTGAAGCATTCTCCAAAATGGGAGATGGTGTGCTTCGTTATCAAGGCAGATTATGTGTTCCAGATGTAGATGACTTGAGGCAACAAAAACTAATGGAAGCTCACAGCTCCAGGTACTATATCCACCCAGGTGCCACCAATATGTACCATGATCTACGGGAAGTCTACTGGTGGAATGGCATGAAGAAGGACATTGCAAAATTTGTGGCTAAGTATCCAAGCTGTCAATAGGTCAAGGTTGAACATTAGAGACTTGGGGGTATGACTTAGGATATCAGCATTCCTACTTGGAAGTAGGAAGAAGTCAACATGGATTTCATTATGGGTCTACCCCATACACGCTGATAACATGACTCATATTTGGGTGGTTGTAGATCAGATAAATAAGTCAACACATTTCCTACTAGTTAAGACCACATATTCAGTAGAAGATTATGCTAAACTATACATCCGAGAGTTAATCATACTGCATGGAGTCCCTTTGTCCATTATTTCGAATAGGGGTACTTAGTTCACCTTGCATTTCTAGAAGTCCTTTAGAAGGGACTTGGTACCCAACTTAAACTCGGTATAACTTTTCATTCGCAGATAGATGGTCAAGATGAGCGGATCATTCCAAATCTAGAGGATATGTTGAGGGATTTTGTGATTGATTTCAAGGGCAGTTGGGATGATCACTTACCTCTCATCGAGTCTGCATACAACAATAGCTACCACTCCTAAAATAAATGGCACCCTTTGAGTAAATATATGGTAGGGGATGTAGGTCTCCTATAAGGTGTTTTGAGGTTGGTGAAGCTACTGTAATAAGGCCTGATTCAGTACATGAGGCTATGCAAAAGGTTTAGCTTATCAGGAAACAGCTAAAAACTGCTCAAAGTCGATAGAAATCGTATGTTAATGTAAGGAGAAAACAACTAGAGTTCTCTATGGAGGATTGGGTATATTTGAAAATGTACCTATTAAAGGGGTGATAAGGTTCGGGAAGAAAGGAAAACTCAGTCCCTGTTATGTTGGTCCTTATAAAATACTGAGGCGTATTAGCAATATGGCCTATAAGTTGGAATTGCCTGCGGCGTTAGCATTAGTGTATCCAGCCATCCATGTGTCTTTGTTGAAGAAATGCATCAGTGATCTGACTTCAGTTGTGCCTTTAGAGAGTGTTCATGTAAAATATACTCTCTCCTAACAAGAGGTCCCACTATAAATTTTAGACCGTCAGGTTCATAAGTTGAGCAATAAGAAGGTCACATCAGTGAAAGTTCTATGGAGGAATAAGTTTGTCAAGGAAGCTACGTAGGAAGCCAAAGTAGATATGATGGCTAAAGACCGTCACCTTTTTCCTTCCAGCTTAGCTTCAGTATTAGGTACTAAATTCTTCCTCTGTACTCTATTTAGTTCTCTGTTAGTTTCATGCTCATCATTCTTATTCATGCCTTAGTGTGCATCCTTGGTATATAAGCTCAGTTTAGTCATGCATCTTTTTTCAGGGTCAGTCACTCCATCACAGTTCAATTTATAGTTTTTAGTTTTAAGATTGTAGCTCTTTCTCTATATTTCTAGCTTATTTAGTCTATATTCGAGGAAGAATGTTCCCAAGGGGGAGACATTGTAATACCCTAAAAGTCTCTAAGACTAGACCCTAGATATGAAGCATGAAACCAGAAAGGAGTGAAAAATTTGTCTTATAACGAGCCTTGGTACAAGTCGTTGCAAGGTACCATGAGTCATGGTTAGAATCGTGGTGAGAAACCTAAATTTTTTGTCCTAGCAATGGAGAATTAGAGGGTGTGCAAGGTTGGTTCGCTGACACTGAGTTGTGGAATGACTCAGTATCTAAGGATGAGTCATGATGGACATTTTTCGATTGGAGTTCAGAAGGAGAAAATTCAATACCTCAAGTAACAGCTCGTAAGCATGAGTCGTGGTGACAACCAATGACTCATGGTGTGAGTCGTGACGACTAGCAGGCAGTTCCCATGTTATTTTTCCTTAGGGCATTCTATTAAATTCCTATGCTTATAAGTTTTAAACTACAATATATTATGATTTTTTCGAAGGGTAATTTAAGGGATTAGTCGACCCCTATTCTCATTCTTTCCTAATCTCTCAAAACTTCATCGTAAGAACTCAGACAAACATTTCAAGCAAGAACTAGGGCTTCAACTTTCTTCTCAGGTCAAATGCTTTTATCTGGGAATTCTTCTATAGGTTTTTGGGGATTTAGCAAGGATATTCATTCAAACCTTGTACCCCAAAATAACCAGTGATCCCTAGTTTTCAAGTTTACTAGAAATCATGGCCTAGGGTTTTATTCTAGATGTTGAAATTCCCCATCTCTTTAATATTTTAGAGTTTCCTGACTAGTACCAAGTTGTAACTGGGACGTTAATATTAACTTGTTAATGTCTATCAAGACTCTTGGTTCTCACATGATTTTGAGATTTCATTTCATCAACTAGCAATGTTTCGCGAATTGTACGATCTTTCAGAGTATATATGATTTTCTCATGATTTATATGACCATTCTTTATAGTACTTTTAGCATAGTCAGTATGCTCAGTAATTTCAATAATGTCAGTGGTACCAGCATTTCAACATTTTCAGTCACTAGGTCATTTAGGAGCAGTACTTAGCACCGAGTGGGTTGGGGTTTCAGTGTATTCAGGTCCCCTAGACTACGTTCCACCAGAGTTCATTAGCTTGAATGGGCATCAGTTAGTGATCACACAACCACGCCATTATACTCTAGCAAGGTATATTGGGTTCTATCGATGGAGAGTATACATGGAACTCCATATTTAACTCAAGTGCTTAAATGTCGGTTAATAGGTTCTCCCATAGTATAGTCCAGTGTCAGATCTCATAACATGCAGATGGTTCTTTAATCAGTTTTTACTAGTTTGACAATATTTTCATATTTTAGGTCATTTATGGCATTTTTATTTTCAGACAGGGTCATTTCATATTACTTCATCACTTTTATTTATAATGTTCTTATCAGTATGTTTATATCAACATACTCAGTACATTCAAAGTACTAACGCATACATTCTATGCTATATCGTTTTATGATATAGGCTTAGGTACCCAAGCTCAACTTCGCAGTTAGCTTCACCGGGGATATCAAGAAGTTGGTAATGGTGAGTCCTCATCTTTGGAGGACTGGGTTCTTTATTTTCGGTTATCATCACTTCCAGTTTACAAACATTAGAGTTAGTTGGGGGCTTGTCACCACAACTCATTAGTTAGTAGAGGCTTTTAAACAATGTAGTATCAGTTTTAGTTTAGTATTATCAGTGTTATTTAACAGATCCAGTATTCACCAGATTTTATTTTTTCTCATAAAGGATTGTTTTTACACTCAGTAGCTTACACTCGATTTCTATTTTCATTCTAGTATGTCAGTAATATGCTACGTCATGGGTTAGCTTAGGTTCACTTCTAACGTTAAGTACCGTGTTGCATCCTGAGTGTAGACTAGGGTCATGACAAAAATAGAACCTTAAACTCAAGCTTGAAGAACCCTAATTTGGAGAAGAAGACTTCCTAGCTCCATGAAGAACTGGAGTTCTTTAATCCTTGAATTCTATGTTGTAATGGAAAGACTAGGAGTTTAGCCTATTAGAAATCCTTAAATAACCCCTTTAGAAATCCAAAAACGTATGGTTTTAGGTGATTTAATATCACGACCTGAGTCTTCACCTTGGACGCGATACAGTACATAGGATCATAAATGACCCCAAGCAAACCCATGGCATAACATAATAGTAACATATTGGAATTTAGATAGAGAACTGTCCGGAAGCAAAAACATCATTCGCTATAGAAAATATAAACACTCAAAAACTCTAGATAACTGTAAATAGCATAATTCTATAACTATGTCTGAACCCTCTACTACAGATGAGCTACTAAGACAAGTCCCGATCTAAATCTAAAGTCCGATAAACTGAAATAGCTGATAACATAAAAGAACTGTTTCAGTTCTCTGAAGATGAGGACTCACCGATAGAACTATGTTGCAGTAAGTATGAAGGAGAAGCTAACCCTACTATTGAGTCTAAGAGCCTAAGCTTATATAAAAAATGATAGAGCATAGAAAGTATGCATCAATACTTTAAATGTACTGTGTATACGAGGTCAAGAAATTTTAGAACATAATCATGTTGAAAGAATATTATAAATAAAATCATGCTGAGATATATGAAATGACCTTGACTAAAATTATACATGCAATAGATAAAATGATATCAGAGAGTGCTAAAAACTGGTAAAACTAATATAAGGGTCATAAACATATTCTAAGATCTGAGACTGAAGTATACTGTGGGAGAGACTCGTAACTGACATATAACCACATGAGCTAAATGTGGAATTAGATGTATACACCCCATCGAAGAGAGCCCACTGTACCTTTCAAGGGTATTATGGATAAACTGTGTTATCACTGTCTGGGGCCCATTGGGGCTAATAACCTATGGTGGCACATAGTTTTGGGAACCTGAATGAACTGAAACCCCGCCAACTCTGTGTTAAGTACTATTCCTAACTAAAATTATACTTATATAATATGTTACTGATTAGGTTAAGACTGATGTCCTAAGTTATAGAACAACTTATCTGAAAGTGTCCTAAGAGCCTAAGGGACCTGATAACTAAAGATAATGAATTTAATAATAGACTGATAAAAGGGCCAAACTGATCAGCTAAGATTTCCAAAGAATAATAAGTATACGTATAATATGAAAATACTAACTTTAACTTGAAACATTCATACTAAAAATTTATAGTTAGATAATAGCCCATGGAATATAACAATTTAAAACCAGGTTTTAAATCAGGCAAAGCTCAAGAAGAATCATACAAAACTATGGCTAGTTGTCATACTATAAAGTTTAGATCAAGAATATGAAGATCACATGCTAGAATTATAGAAACTTGAAAAAAGATACCGTATTAACTGAACATGCATAATTTGTCTGAAAGAGCCCTAGCCCATAACTCTTATAGGGCTAGAATAGAGAAGGTTTATGCTAATGAATTTGGGGCAGAATAATGAGAGAATTTCCTTGTTGAATACCCACATACCTAGAGAAGAATCCTTTGAGGAAACTCTTAGAAATCAGGAGAAGGAGCAAAACCCTAACTCTTACCCTTAGAAGCCTTGTTTGAGTTTCTAGGTACTATTTTTGAAGGTTTGGGAGAGAATGAGAGGAGAACTTTGATTATTTCCCTCAATCCCCCTCTAACTGTACCCCACAACGATGTATTTTAGGAGTTTGGAGCTTAGGATTTTACAAAAATACCCTAGGGTAACTATTTTAAAATCTGACTATCCAAATCCTATGGGCCTCACAATGAATCATTCATTGTGACCACGACTTGTTCATGCTAGTCATTATTTCCGGAATGGAAATTTTCCTTCTCTGGAATTCTCACAATAGATGACACCACAACTTGTTGGTGGGTACAATGGGTGGTTGTTTCTAATCGTTGCCACTAGGGAAAGTTTGAACAGATTCTGGACTCCTCCCAACGGATGAACAGATCGACCCATTAACTGAAACAACGAGTCGTTGTTTCCACCCATCATCACTAGAGAGATTTCTATCCCTTTATAGATTTCCTCTAATGGCTCCCTAGGACGAGTCATTATATCAAACAACAACATATCATCTGGCTCATTATTTGGAAGAAGATTTTGAATGGTTTCTGGATATTGCAAGAATGGGCTAAACGACGACCTGCTACTTCTAACAATGGGTCACTGTATCACTCATTAGTCTAGGGAATGAAAATTGTAGAGGATAGAAAATAATCAGATAACGGGTCGTTGTTACTGAAAACGACTCGTTGGTTGAGTCGTTCGGAGGCAAAAATTTTCAAGTTTCTTTTTGGTTTTTCATTTCATGTCTGGGGTTTAACCTTAGGAACCTTTGGGTGTTACATTTAAGCATAGGATTTTATGAAAATACCCTTAAGAACCCATTTGTGGTATTCATCTAGGCAGTGGTAACGACTATACTAACGACTTGTTAGTGCCTTCCATCACCACTGAAGCAAAATTTCAACTTTCTGATCCTTGCTTAACGCCTCCTCATAATTCATTACCTGACTTAATGGATCATTGCTCTTTTCATTAAAAATAGTAGAAAATATCAAATTTAAACCACCACTCTCAAGTGACGAATCACTTAAGGATATGTTAAGTGTCCTAACGGGTCACTTAAGGGTTCATTTTGGGTTCTGGTGCCAATTTCTGCTATTTTTCTCCTTCATGTCTTGGATCCAGTCTTAAGGACTTTTGAGGGTTGTTACATTATCTCCCCCTTGGGATCATTCACCCTCGAATGAAAATTGAACCTAGGCTTAGGCAAAAACTGATCTAACTAAATTACTCAAACTCAATACATGCAACACACAAGTACACTAAGGAACTCGAGGCCAACTGGATGGATCATAAAACCAATAAGAATGCTATAAGAGAAAACTATTACCTCATGATGATTCTACACTAGGTGGAATAAATAGGGATACTTAGCCATCATATCTGCTCCAAAATCCCAAGTAGCTCCCTCAATATATTGGTTCCTCCAAAGCCTTTTACTGAAGCAACTTCCTTGTTCCTTAGCTACGAACCCAACGATCTAAAATCTCAACTAGAACTTCCTCATATGATAGGTTATCATTAACTCCAACACTCTTTGTAGGCACAATGAGTGAAGGGTCTCCCTGTCACGACCCGAGAGTGCACCCGGATCGTAAACACGGGACAAGGAGCCCCAAGAGACCCCAAGTCGACCCATAGCATAAGAATACATCTAAATCATTCACATGAAGCGGAATATTTAACATGATAATATGATACATACGACATCATGACATGAAATAGAAAATACGATGATACATGATTCATACATAACAATTAGGTTCTACATATAGTCTAAAAAGCCTCTAGTCATAATACAGGGGTTGATGGGACAATACCCCAACCAACCCTAAGTACTGAAACTGAATGAAGCTAGAATCTGAACATAAGGCCCTCGAAACATGAGGACTCACTGATACAGACTGAGAGCAAAAACCGGGAGCAAGCTAAGAGCGAGGCTGAACCTAAAAATCGGGTCTTGTATCATAAAATGATACAACATAGAAAGTATGCGGGTCAATACTTGGAATGTACCAAGTATGAAAGGTATGTAACACAACATTTATAAACATAAAATTCATAAGAGTAGGACATCATGATCATAAATACTGAAATCATAAATATATCATAAGGCTCAAGGTTTTCAAAACATTCATAAACCTGTCACACATATATATTCAACCCATATTTCCACATTTCATCATTCTCATACGTGAATATACAAATTAATCGAATAATAAGAAATACTCATTCATTATTCAAGCCAATTTCCGATCGACATGTTACCCTAATGCACTCCCAACATATAATCCACATCCCAACAACCAATCACATCAACATTTGAAACAAATTCCATAATTGCAGTAAATATTAACATTTTAGAAAAGGATGAGGAAGAAATTATTCATTATTCAAAACCCTAGCTCATGATATTCTAAATAATTTAAGTCGGGTTCTTATTGAAAATATTTTGGGGCACAAGGATGAAAAGATATCATTGTTGAAGTTCCACATACCTGGTAGACGAAAACCCCACTTGATTATCTTCCTTGAAGCTTGAAGAACACCTCGGGAATTTCCTAAAATCTTTGGAAAAGAGAGGAGGTAGAAGGAGATTGAGAGAATGAGGGTTTAGGCTTAGGAAAACCCTTAAAAACGTCCCCAAACATACCCAAAACGACATCACTTTAAATCCAGGAGCGTGGGATTTTACCAACCTGCCCTTGAGAAAATCTGAAAAATTTCTCGAACTAATGCCACGAGTCACCTGACGAGTCGTTGTCCCACCCAATGACTCGTTAGGTCCATTCGTCAAGTCTATTGGAATTTCTCAACCTTCAGATCACAACCAATATCATGACTTGTCACCACACCCAACGATTCGTCTTGCCCTTTCGTTAAGTTCGCTGGAAATTTCCTTAGAACCAAAGCTTCTCCCTCCTAACAACAAACTAGACGAGTCGTTTCCACTCCTAACGACTCTTCACGTAATGCGGCTTTCACACAACCTAGGACACTCTAAACCAATTGCTCTGATACCATGTTTGTCACAATCCGAGAGTACACCCGGATCATAGACACGGGACAAGGAACCCCAAGAGGCTCCAAGTCGACCCATGGTAAAGTCCTCACATACACTTAACATAACAAACGTCAAACATCATGAACGAGCGGAAGAACTGACTAGAAACTGATATAAATCAAAATGACAACTTAATAACATTTAAATGCAACGTTGATCCTGTCTAAAAAGTCTGAAAGCCTTCGAATAAATTGATGAGTTGCTGGGATAGGCCCCCTTATTCTGGTCCTCGAGAGATAAGGACTCACCAATAACGAAGGTGCTATCTCTGAAGTCGAACTATGAGTGGGGCTGAACCTGAGATCTAGGTCCTGTGTCATGAAATGATATAGCATAGAGTATGCGTCAGTACGTGGAACGTACCGAGTATGCAAGGTAAGTAAAAGCGCCAAAGTAAATAAAATCATTTAAGACAATGCATAATGTAAACACAAACATCAAGAATGTGAGAGTAGGGATTGCGTGCATTCTTTCTTATTTAGATCATTCATGATTTAGAGAGGGATTGGCCATGGGTGTGAAAGAAACCACCCATTCAGAACCCTACATACCTGTTGGTATCTTATTCTTACACTTGTTTGAATGCCCAATTGGAAATTGAAGAGAAATTGATGAATGCTAGGATTGATCACCCTCTCTAGTATTCTACCTTGCATGCATTAAGAAATAAGTCTTAAAATGAACTTAACCCCTTTAAAAGTCACTATTCATAACTCAAAACAACGTAGTTTAGGCCTTAGGACCTTAGGAATTACGGAAAAGCCCTTACTAAATTTGCAGAAAATAACTGTCAGGTTGTCCCAACAAGGGACCTAACGACTCGTTACCCTGGGCTAGGACTCGTGGAGTCGTCTGTTAAGTACACTGCTCATCTGATCACCTGGGCTCATCATGGGCAACCTCACGAATTGTTACTGGTGAGCATGAATCGTGATCACAACCTGTTAGGTACACTGCGTCCATGCCAATTAATTCCTTAGTTAGCTGACCACGACCTTCCCCACGAATAGTGGGGACTGACCACGACTCGTGGGGTCCTTCCGTCGAGTACACTACCTCTCATTTTATCTTTTCCTTCTCACTCACCCCACGATTGACCTAATGACTTGTGGGGTGTGACCACGAGTTGTGGTCATGCCCGTGGGGTCTCGTTTCTCAAGTTTCACATTAAATCTCTCGGCCTCCCCGCGAGACACATCACGACTCGTGGGCTTCTCTGATGAGTCTCCTCATGACTCGTTCTATGTCTAATGCCAAATTTCAACTTTTTCTCTGTTTCAACTCCCAGATATGATCTTTAGGCTTCTGGTACATAACATGATCACAAAACAATTGATAAACAATACAAGAAGAAACTAGAGTTAAGGCCTGATATTCATGCAATGCTACAATTTACAATGGTTCTAGTAAAACTTTAGTTGCTGTCTCACATAGTTAAAATGCAGTCTTCATGGTCTTTAGAGCCTCTAAACATGACAAACTAGTATCACACCTACATCATTGAGTGGAGATGTGACATCCTAACTTGTGAGCAATTTAACTACGTGGATATGGTTTATGGGATTTGTGCCCTTGATTATGGACTTTCGTACCTATAATCATTTAACCTAACTTAGCTTCGTAACTAATTTTAAGAGAGATGATGTGATAATTCTAAGTCGGTGTCTGACTATCATCCCGTTTTACTAACCAAGCAAGGCAAATTAGGTATAATTTCTATCCTAACTACGAATCTTATTGTAAAGATAAGAACTTGCTCCCTACATTCTTTTGTTCTAGCTTAGGGTTATACTTTCAAGCTTTTACCTAAGCTTAATGAGTTTGTTTTCATGGTGATCAACCATAAAAACACAATAATGAAGAATGTAAGACAAAACAACAACTAAAAACTCAAACCAAAGAAGAATTCATGCATTTACAATTATATCATGTGGCCTCAACCCTAGAGGAAGGGCTTTAGCCACTGATGTTCATACAAATACTCAAAAACATAATTAGAGTATGATTCTTACTAGAGTAGTTAAAAGAAAATGAAAAATAACGAACCCTAGGTAGAGTTCTTCACTTCTCCTTTCGCTGCTCTCTGTTTTTCTCAAAATATTTCATGATAAGTGATTTTAGGAGCTAAGTGTACTATTTATATTAAATGGAAAAAATGCAATTTTGGCCGGCCATGGACTGCCTCCATGCCATGCTGCCAATCACGCAGCAGCTCCATGGTACGGGGCTGTCGCGCATGCCCACTGGATAGTGTCCTCTCGGTAGATCTTGTGCAAAGCCCTGTGAGTCGCCCGGTGTAGCACGCTCCTGGTCGAGCCTTGCACTTTTCGTGGCACGTTTCCCATTGCACAGGGCATGTCTGGACCTCTCTTCTAACGTGCATAGAAAAGGCGTGGCACGGCGCCTAGCACATAGATTGTGCTGCGTGGCACGCTGCCCTTGTCGCCAGTTCACCTCTCATTCCATCTTCATTCCATCTTCCTACAATTCTTTCCATTGTTTCTCCTAGCTTTTCCATCGTCATATTTAGCCCATCCTTAGCATTTTACACCTACAAACAAGGGCTACTCACATTGGTTAATTTATGCACACAAATATACAAAATCACATGAGAATGTAATTATTTATATTGACAAACTTGACTAAAATATGTCATAAAATAGCACTTGGACATGTAATTATGCCCAAGATCACTACCGCACACTTAAAGCCTTGTTCGTCCTCGAACAACTCCATTCCATCTCATGCACATGAAAACATACACATAACTAATTGAAGCAAGACAATTAAAGCTAAGGCTACGACAATTGTTTTAGATGGCAACTTAAAAATAGAGCATGCAAGATATAATAATTAAAATCACATATAACTACGTTAAGACTTCCTAGCCAAAAAAACGACTCTCAATCTCAGCAAACTCATGCACATCAACCAAGTAAGACATCCGAAATGAATTTTATCCTTCATCAACCATGTTTCCTCACAACAAGAGAGTTACCCATTTTTTTTCACTCGTAAGTTTACAAATTGTGACGTATATGGTTATATGAATAAGAAATAAGCTCACTCTCACAAAGAATTCACATCAACATGTATTGACCCATAAGCTTTCCCTTAGTGTTTTACTCCACTAATTTAAGAATGTCTGAAAGTAAGATCAAGTAGGACTTAGTGGGTTTTAATGTAAGCTAAGGGACAGGTAGGTACAATTCTGGCCAGTAATAGTGACTATCCTCTCTAAGCGCTTTTAATACATCACCCTTTCATTACGAATCTCTGTCCTCCTATTTCACGTTTATACTTCTCAACTCCCATTTTTCCTCTTTGTTTCCCCATTTCCTTAGGCACACTTAAGCTATTACCACAGAGTACTTGAACAATTTTTTTCGTTCTTTTCTTCTATTACTCCCTACTAACACTTATTCATTTTTAAACAAGTGCACCTCTAGTCTTTACTTCAACTCCCACAACTACTCTCTTCTTTCTTCTTCCAACACCTCACTCCTTAACTTCTTTTGCACTTTCACTTAAGCGCTTAGGAGTTTTGGATCAAATTCAAGGCTATTGAAAAAAAGATTAAGCTCGTATTGTGGCTAGCAAAGAATAGCTAAACGTTCAGTGGGGCTAACTAGGATCAGACATTTAAGGTAGGTAAAGCTACGGATAAAAATTAGGCTCATTCAAAAAAATGCCTAAATCACCTCCTACAATTGACATCCCTCATTTCATTTTGTATGCACAGCAGGCAAGTTCTAGATACTACACAATAGCATGGATTATTCAAAAACCTTACACACATAGACATGCTCAATTCAAGATAAATTCAGCAGACTCTTAACTCAGCTAATCACAAGAACTTAGAATTAAGATTTAAACATAGAGTAACATTCCAGAGCCTAGGTGTCTCAGCATAGTTACACGATTTCTAAACATGCTTCAAAATTTTCACCACTTGCATCTCACAATCGTGTACAGAACATAACAAGAACATCAAGCCATAAATCAACTAAGGGTTCAAAAAAAAACCTATTGACTCATTTTCCCTCAAGAAGGTCGTCATCCATCCATCATCGGGAAGAGTTTCTAACTATGATTAACACAATCTATGTACAGACAATGAAAATTTTTATTTATTGGTTCAAAGTTCCCCCCTTCAGAAAAGAACCGAAAAGAAAAACCGAAGGGTGGGTGAAATATGCTCAACTTCTATTGTAACAACACATGCATTTCTAACCAAGCACCAACTTCACCTGAATTCATCAAGCACAAAATTTTGAGATTCCCCTCACCCCACACTTGACTCATGATATGTTCCCAAAACATCAATTAAAAATAATACAAGGGTGAGAAATACCTATTCATTGTAAAAAAAATTGGTACGGTTAATCGGTAAATCAAAGAAACATGGTCATTTAAGGATCAAACTTGGGACCAAGGGATTCATGCAATATTTGGTAGGGTAATATAGGATAAAAATGAGCTAAACAAGAATGGCCTATGCTCATATCCTAGCCAACCATCCTTAGCCTACGCAAAGACCAACCAGGCAAGTTCTAGATCTTCAACACAATACCGAATTGAATATTATACCTCACACACACATGGTACATGATCTAATTTCACCTCACTTGTCTAGTTTATACATGTCTTAACAAGACTACTCATAGTGAAAAACTAAATGACATCTAAAGATCCACAACAATCATGCATGTTTTCACCAATACATAGCTAATGCATCAAAAAAAATTTAACAAGGTCAATTTTTTTTTTCCAAAACCACAATTAGTGAATTTTTATTGGCTGAGTATTCCTAAGATACTTTCTAATTAAACAAAAATCACAAACTAAAAATAAAAATCCTACACATGTCGGTTCTACTAAATAGCATGCCTGAGGAAAAAGAAACACGGCAAGAAAATCCTCAGACGAATCAAAAATTCCAAAAATCACAAGTTTACCCCCTCTCCTTTATGAAAAGTAAGCTTCTCCCCGAAGTATCAACTATAAGAACATAGGGAAGAGAACATACCTGGGGCTACTCATACTTCCGCTTCCATGGGTTGCCTCTCATGCAACATCTGATTTAACGTCGGGGCACAACGTGACTCTTGTGACTCCTTTAGCATCATCAAGGTATACTTCCTCTATTATTTTTAATTCTTCCTCATCTTCCAGATACACTTTTATTCTTTTCCCATTTACTTTAAATCATTTTCCTTCTTTATTCTCAAGTTCCACTGCACCATACGGAGACACTTGCACTACTTTGTAAGATCCCATCCATCTAGATTTCAACTTCCCTGGATGAAACCGGAGTCTTGAGTTAAATAGTAGGACCAAATCACCTGGGCTAAACTCCCTTATGATAGAGTCTCGGNGTAGGACCAAATCACCTGGGCTAAACTCCCTTATTGCAATCTTTTTTTCATGGTAGATCTTCATTATATCTTTATAGATGGTTGTACTCTCATAAGCCTTAAGTAAGAATTCATCCAACTCATTAAGCTGGTTAAGCCTTAGCTTGGCAGCTTCGTTCCAGTTCATGTTTAGCCTTTTCAGAGCCCATAATGCCTTATTCTCTAGTTCAACTAGTAAGTAGCATGCTTTTCCAAAAACAATCTGGTATGTAGATGAACCAATAGGAGTCTTATAAGTTGTTTTGTAAGCCCACAGTGCATCATCGAGCTTCCTTGACCAATCTTTCCAGCTTGTTTTCACTGTCTTGGCCAGTATGGTCTTGATTTCCCTGTTTGAAACTGCCACTTGTCCACTTGACTGACATACCTCCAGAATGCTCAGCATCTCTACTTCTAGGACACACCTACGAATGATACCATCTGCACAAATGTGAAATAAATATGACTCATCCCAGTAATATCTACGGGCATCAAATAAGAATTGCTTCTTTTGTTGAGGAGTTAGGTTTGTTGCCATCACATCGCTAACAAAGTAATTTGCAAAATCGGCAAACCAAGGAATCAAATCCTGCGATTCAGCTAGTACCTGTTCGTCTGGGAAGGCATCATTGATCTCAAACTCCATCCTATCCTTCGCTTTAGACTCAAGCCTAGATAGATGATTTTCCACCTGATTTTCTGTTCCCTTTCGATCCTTCACCTCAAACTTAAATTCTTGAAGCAAGAGTACCCATAAAATCAATCTAGGCTTGGCATCCTTCTTGGACATCATGTACCTAAACATAGCATGGTTTGTATGAATAATCACCCTGGTTCTAAGCAAATATGCTCAAAAAATTTCAAATGCAAAGACCACTGCAAGTAGTTCCTACTTTGTGACTTTATAATTCTTCTTGCCTGTATTGAGTGTTCTTCTAGCATAATAAATTGGATGAAAATTTTTTTCTCTCCTTTTGCCTAAAACAACAACAAGAGAGACACTGCTAGCGTCATACATTACCTCGAAGGGAAGAGACCAATATGGAGCTAAGATGATGGAAGATGTGGTGAGTAGAATCCTGCATGCGCTAAAAAGCATCTGACCCCTTTTACAGAAATAGGAGGTCGCAATCCTGATATAACCTTGATTTTTGCCTTGTCCACCTCGATCCCCTTTCCTGAGTTTTTAATGCCCAACACTATCCCCTCTTTAACCATGAAATGACATTTTTTTCCAATTTAGGACTAGATTGGTTTCTTCACATCTTTTTAGTACTCTTCCAAGATGATTAAGGCATGATTTAAATGAATTCCCTACGATAGAAAAATCATCCATAAATACTTCAATGGTGTCCTCTACCTTGTCTGAGAATATGGACATCATACAGTGCTGGAAGGTGGCTGGTGAATTACTCAACCCAAATGGCATCCTTCTAAAGGAAAAATTTTTATATGGACTGGTGAAGGTTGTCTTTTCCTAATCTTCTGGGGCAACAGTGATCTAATTATACCCGGAATATCCAAGAAGGAAATAGTACCATCCTCTACTTGTGATTCTATCAAGCATCTGGTCCAAAAATTGCATTGGAAAATGGTCTTTCTGGGTACAACGATTGAGTTTCCTGTAATCCATGCAATACACCATCCTGTGACTAATCGTATTGGCATCATCTCATTCTTCTCATTGGGCACCACTGTAATCCCTCCTATCTTTGGCATACACTGAACATGACTTATCCACTGACTATCTGCTATAGGATATATCACCCCAGCATCTGGCCACTTGATAATCTCCTTTTTGACGACTTCTTGCATTTGAGGGTTCAAGCGGCTTTGATGCTCTATGCTCGGCTTACAATCTGGTTCAAGTTTTATCTTGTGAGTGCATATGCCTTGTGGACGTCCAGCCAATTTCCTTCTTGTATCCTTTCAAGATGTTAACCAAAGATTCCATGTGCTCATCTAATAGGTTTGCTGCAATTATGACCGGCAACGTGTTGTCCTTCCCAAGGAATGCATACTTGAGATGAGGAGGCAATGCTTTCAGTTCGAGGATTGGTGGTACCTCCACGGATCGCTTGGCCGTCAGGGTTGAACAGTTCTTTAAGTGCAGGTCTAACTTCTTTGGGCTAAATTTATATGACCCTTTCCCACTTAGAGCATTAATCGTTTTTGTGTATTATGGGTTCCCATCTTCTTCATAATTAATTATCACAGCTTTCAATGCATCATCAGTCACAAATTCTTCCACAGGTGTTGGTAGCTTATTATATTCCATTTGAATGTTCAAGAGAAAGCTTGTTCCTTTGATGTAGCCTGAGAGTAACTAAATATAAACAAAGAAAAATAACAAAGAAAAAGTGTAACAAGTAACGTAACTACGAACAAGTAAAATACAAGCTATTAACCTAGTCTCAACCGTATTTCCTGACAACGGCACCACTTTTTGATAATGCTCAAACCACACCTCTTACTAAAGTATGAAGCAGATGTTTTCAATAAAGAACCCAACTAGAGGTTGGGGTCGAACCACAAGGAATATGGGAGAACTAGATTACAGCCAGTAAGTGAACTTGTTAGGTAGTTACTTCAAAATTGGGGTATTCTGAAGAAAATAAATAATAAAAACAAGTATTAAAAATCTTGTGTTGAGTCAATATCAAAGGCTAACTAGGGTTTGTGTTCTACATGGGTTCCTAACTTTTTTGAGTATACACTCATGATTATCATCAATACGTACTTATAGAACTAATAACTTAAGTTCATTCAAATGACCGACTAGTCCCCATTGAATGACTATACTCAACCACTCGACCAACTCTCATGAGCGATTTCAAACTATCCGTTATCACTAAGTTCCAGATTTAAGTATACTACGACCACATCTCAAGTTAATACAATGATTATCAAAATCAAGGCTCTGTTTTAATTCTCTTTTCTTAATCTCTACCAATTATCCCTAAGAAAGTAAATAATTTGGGAATGTCCTAATGTGGTGCAACATTATGAAACATTTAAGCATGAAGACAATACAATATAAGTATTTGTATTGGTTTTAAAATCACTCTGTGCAACCCGATCTTGTTAATCCACCATGGTTATCACAACCCTAGCTATGGACGTTTTAGCCTCTCATAGTTGGAAGGTTGTGAATTACATTCATGATTAAAAACATAAATCAATACTTACAAGAATGAATGAGAAAAACAATTCCTTTAGTTACTCAGCAAAATCTTCAAGAACAAATAGCAAGAACAAGAAGAATTCAAGAAAAGGTTGATCACAAGTTGAATCAACTCAATTCTCTCTTTCTCTCCTAAAAATCTCTTCTCTGATTGATTCCCTAAAATATAAAACCTAAAAAGTATTTATACAGGCACAAAAATCATTTTCCTAGGTTGACAGGGTGAATTTCCATATCTGGTTCTACCTTCATCACGAGTCAACCTACGACCTGTAGCAACATCCTACGGCCCGTACCGTCCTTTCGTACCTTGCATGACTGGCTGGAATTTGGTTAAGTGTTAGATACTGGTATGACTCATACCTCCATCCTATGATCTGTACTGAGATCCCATGGCTTGACTTAGAAACTTTTAAATTCTTCTGAAGTTTATCACGACCTCCATGGTACGACTCATACCTTCTTCCCACGGTTCATACTTCCTTTCCATAGCAGGAGTCAGCCTCTTATGCAAAATTTTTGATTCTTTTCCCGACTCCATCACCACGACTTGTTCAAGCTTGGTACGACGCATACTAATACTTGTACATTGCATCTCTTCAACCTTAGCCTTTTGCAACTTTTCACGGCCATCAGTACGACTCGTAGGACATTCCGACGGCTCGTACTGTGGACTGCACTTTGAGCCTATTTTGCATCCTTTAGGATTTTTTTTGCATTTTTTAGCTCCAACACCAATTTATCCTGCAACCAAAGGAAAAGTGCCTTATATCCACATAAACACACCTAAGTCCATGTTATTTTCTTAGTTTCGACCGTCAAAAGTTTTGTAAATCCACAGCACATCAACACCCTCAACCTAAGACTTTTTCATGTCCTCAGGCAAAGAAAAGAAAAACTAAACACGATGCTCAACTAAAAAATAGAGTTAAGATACTACAACCAATACTCAAACAAAACTTGCACTTTCTATACAAACTCTAATGACCCTTTCTCCTAGAACAACATCAGCTAATGCATTAAAATGTCAAAACATCATAAACAGGGACTAAAACATGTCATCCAGCTCTCAACAGGCAATCAAGTCGTCACTAATGTTTTCCACACAGACCAATGGTAAAAGCAAACATAATCCATGTACCCTCACACAAATGATGTCCCCGCTCAGATATGAGATGTCAAACATAAAATGGGACTAAACAAGTAAGGCTCTCACTTTCACAAAGAAGTTACAAGTATTATGCATCAGATACCATAGGCTTGCCCTTATTTTCTCTGTTTTGGTTTATCAGATGGTCGAGTTAGGATCACTATAGGACTTGATATAGCTTTTAATGTAGGCTTAGGGCTTGACATGATAAATATGGGGGATTTTATAAGTGACTAACCCTTCCTTGGTACTATATACATTGGCTACACCATTCACCTATTTCACCCTTTTACTATTTCATTCCCTTTTTCTTCCCTTCTCACTTCTCTTGATGCACATTTGCATTGGTGTGGGGAGTTTTCAACTTTTTTTAGCAATTTCATTTTCCTTTGAGTTTTCTTTTTCAATATATTCAACATTTTTCATCCTTTTCTTTTTTCTTTTCACCACGCCTCATTTTTCACCATTTCTTTTCTCTATTCTTTTCCTTTATTTCGTTCTCACCATTTACGCACCCCTACTCTAGACACCCTCAACTTAAGAATTTTTCTTAGGTTGAGGTTCACAATATCCAAGGAAGTACCAAGGAAAAAACAGGTTCATTGTAAAAAATGGGTACGGTTAATAGGTAAATCAAAGAAACATGGTCATTTAAGGCTCAAATTTGGGATCAAGGGATTAATGCAATCTTTTGTAGGGTAATATGGGCTAAAAGAGAGCTAAACAAAAATGGAATATGATCATATCCTAGCCAACCATCCATAGCCTATGCAAATACCAACCAGGTAAGTTTTAGATCTTCAACACAAGACCGAATTGAATACTATACCTCATTCACACATGGTACATGAACTATTTTCACCCTCACCTATCTAGTTTATACATATCTTAACAAGACTACTCATAGTGACAAACTAAATGACATCTAAAGATCCACAGTAATCATGCATGTTGACAAAAATACATAGCTAATGCATCAAAAAAAATTTAAACAGGGTTAATTTTTTTAAAAAAACAACAACTAGTGCATTTCTATTGGCTGAGTACTCCTAAGATACTTTCTAATTAAACAAAAATCACAAACTAAAAATAAAAATCCTACACATGCCGGTTCTACTAGATATCATGCCTGAGGGAAAAGAAACACGGCAAGAAAAACCCTTAGACAAATCAAAAATCCCAAAAAAATCACAAGTTTACCCCCTTCCCTCTTTGAAAAGTAAGCTTCTTCCCCGAAGCATCAAATATAAGAACATAGGCAAGACAACATACCTAGGGCTATTCAGACTTCACCTTCCATGGGTTTCCTCCCATGCAGTGCCTGATTTGACGCTGTAGCACGATGTGACTTTTGTGACTCCTAATGCATCATTAATGTACACTTCCTCTATTCTCTTTAATTCTTCCTCATCTTCCAGATATACTTTTATTCTTTGCCCATTTACTTTAAATCTTTTTCCTTCCTTGTTCTCAAGTTCCACTGCACCATACGGAGACACTTGTACTACTTTGTCAGGTCCCATCCATCTAGTTTTCATCTTCCCTGGATGCAACTATAGTCTTGAGTTAAAAAGTAGGACCAAATCACCTGGGCTAAACTCCCTTGTTGCAATCTTTTTGTCAGGTTAGGTCTTCATTATTTCTTTATAGATGGTTGCACTCTCATAAGCCTTAAGTCAGAATTCATCCAACTCATTAAGCTAGTTAAGCCTTAGCTTGGAAGCTTCGTTCCAGTTCATGTTTAGCCTTTTCATAGCCCATAATACCTTATTCTCTAGTTAGACTAGTAAGTGGCATGCTTTGCCGTAAACCATATGGTACGTAGATGAACCAATAGGAGTCTTATAAGATGTTTTGGAAGCCCATAGTGCATCATCGAGCTTCCTTGACCAATCCATCCGACTTGTATTCACTGTCTTGGCTAGTATGGTCTTAATTTCCCTCTTTGAAACATCCACTTGTCCACTCAACTGAGGGTGGTAATGTGTGGCCACCTTATTCTTGCCACCATATTTTTCCAACCTGGTTTTGAAGAGGCGATTGCAGAAGTGAGATCCACCATCACTGATAATATCTTTGGGAGTGCCAAACCTGGTGAAGATCTGATTCCGAAGGAATGTTGTAACACTCTTGCCTTAATTGTTTGGTAGGGCAATTGCCTCCCCCATTTGGAGACATAATCCACATCCACAAGAATATACCTCATTCCATATGAGCTAATGAAAGGGCCCATGAAATCAATCCCTCACACATCAAACAACTCTATTTCCAAGATGAGGGTTAGTGGCAACTCATGTCTATGAGTAATATTGCCCTGCTATTGGCATTGGTCACACGAATTGGAAAATTCATATGCATCTTGGTGAATAGATGGCCAGAAATATCCACATTCTAAAATCTTATGTGTCATTCTGATACCACAGTAATGATCCTGAATAGGAGATGAGTGACATGCCTCTAGAAGGCTCAGCATCTCTACTTCTGGGGTACACCTACGAATGATACCATATGCACAAATGTGAAATAAATATGACTCATCCCAGTAACATCTATGGGCATCAAATAAGAACTTATTCTTTTGTTGAGGAGTTAGGCATGCTTCCATCACATCGCTAACGAAGTAATTAGCAAAATCGGCAAACCAAGGAATCAAATCCTGCGATGCAGCTAGTACCTGTTCGTCTGGGAAGGCATCATTGATCTCAAACTCCATCCTCTCCTTCGCTTTAGACTCAAGCCTAGATAGATGATCTGCCAATTGATTTTCTATTCCCTTTCGATCCTTCACCTCAAACTCAAATTCTTGAAGCTAGAGCATCCACCGAATCAATCTTGGCTTGGCATCCTTCTTGGATATCAGGTACCTAAACGCATCATGGTCTATATGTATAATCACCCTGGTTCAAAGAAAATATGCTTGAAATTTTTTAAAATGCAAAGACCACTGCCAGTAGTTCCTACTCTGTGACTGTATAATTCTTCTTTCCTGTATTGAGTGTTCTGGTAGCATAATAAAAATTTTGAAAAATCCTTGATAAAGCGTCGGTAGAATCCCGCATGCCCTAAAAATCTTCTGAACCATTTTACGGAAATAGGAGGTTGCAATCGTGATATAACCTCTATTTTTTCCTTGTCCACCTTGATCCCCTTTCCTGAGATTTTATGGCCCAACACTATCCCCTCTTTAACCATGAAATGACATTTTTCCCAGTTTCGGACCAGATTGGTTTCTTCACATCCTTTTACTACTCTGGCCAGATGATTAAGGCATGATTCAAATGAATCGCCTATAATAGAAAAATCATCCATAAATACTTCAATGGTGTCCTCCACCATGTATGAGAATATGGACATCATGCAACGCTGCAAGGTGGCTGGTGCATTACACAACCCAAATGGCATCCTTCTGAAGGCAAAAGTTTCATATGGATAGGTGAAGGCTGTCTTTTCCTGATCTTCTGGGGCAACAGTGATCTAATTATACCGGGGAATATCCATGAAGGAAACAACACCATCCTCTACATGCGATTCTATCAACCATCTGGTCCAAAAATGGCATTGGAAAATGGTCTTTCTGGGTACAGCGGTTGAGTTTCCTCTAATCCATGCATACACGCCACCCTTTGATTTGTCGTGTTGGTATTAGCTCATTCCTCTCATTGGGCACCACTGTAATCCCTCCTTTCTTTGGCACACACTAGACTGGACTTACCCACTGACCATCTACTATAGGATATATCACCCCAGATCCAGCCACTTGATAATCTCCTTTTTGACGACTTCTTGCATTGGAGGGTTCAGGCGGCACTGATGCTCTAAGCTCGGCTTACAATATGGTTCAAGTTTGATCTTATGAGTGCATATCCTGGTGGAATTCTGATGATATGAGCTATGGTCAATCCAATTTTCTTATTGTATCTTTTCAAGATGTTAACCAAAGCTTCCACCTACAAATCTAACAGGTTTGCTGCAATTATAACCAACAACGTGTTGTCCTTCCCAAGGAATGCATACTTGAGATGAGGAGCTAATGCTTTCATGTTTGAGAATTGGTTATACCTCCACGGATGGCTTGGCCAGCGGTGTTGAATGGTTCTTTAAGTGCAGGTCTAAATTCTTTGGGATTAATTTATATGATCCTGTCCCATTTAGAGCATTAACCGTTTTTGTGTATTTTGGGTTCCCATCTTCTTCATAATTCATTATCACAACTGCCAATGCATCATCAGTCACAATTTCTTCCACAGGTGTTGGTAGCTTAATATGTTCCATTTTAATGTTAAAGATAAAGTTGTTCCTTTGATGTAGCCTGAGAGTCACTAAAGAAAAACAAAGAAAATAAACAAAGAAAAAGCGTAACAAGTAACGTAACTACCAACAAGTCAAATTCAAGCTAATAACCTAGTATCAGTCGTATTCCCCGGCAACGGCGTCAATTTTTGATAACGCTCAAACCACACCTCTTACTGAAGTATGAAGAGGACATTGTCAATAAAGAACCCAACTAGAGGTTGGGGTCTAACCCACGNTTGGGGTCTAACCCACGGGGAATATGGGAAAACTAGATTACAGCTGTTAAGTGAACTTGTGAGGTAGTTACTTCAAAATTGGGGGATTCTAAAGAAAATCAATAATAAAAACAACTATTAAAAATCTTGTGTTGAGTCAATATCAAAGGATGACTAGGGTTTGTGTTCCCCATGGGTTCACAACTTCTTTGGGTATACACTCGTGATTATCACCAGTACTTACATATAGAACTGATAACTTAGGTTCATTCAAACGATCGACCAGTCCGTATTGAATCACTATACTCAATCACTAGACCAAGTCTCATGAGTAGTTTCAAACTATCCGTTATCACTAAGTTCTAGATTTAACTATCCTGCGACCACAACTCAAGTTAATATAGTGATTACCAAAATCAAGGCTCTGTTGTAATTATCTTTCCTAATCTCTATCTCTTAGTCCTAAGCATGTAAAGATTTTGAGCATGTTTTTATGTTGCACATTGTTAATAAATGTTTAAGCATGAAGAGAATACAATATAAGTATTTGTATTGGTCTTTAAATCACTTTGTGCAACCCTAGCTTGTTAACCCATCATGGTTCCCACGACCCTAGCTATGGAGGTTTTACCCTCTCATAGTTGTAAGGTCCGGTTCCTTTGCTTCAGTCATTGTCAGTTCTATTTCCTTACTTTCAGTTATTTAAAGTTACTGCCTTACATATGCAGTACTTGTGGTACCTACGTCCTCTTCATGGGCGCTGCATTATTTTCCTGCAGGTACATATAGACGAGGAGCGGGTTCCTCGTAGTTCCTGTCAGCCGTACAGAGCCGTCGGCTCCCTTCTCCCAGAGCTTGTGTGATAGAGGTTTACTTCTTTTGTTTGTACAGTATGGGTAGGTCGGGGCCCTGTCTCATCCATCTTATTACTCCTAGAGGCTTACAGATTGTGTTACTTCCCTGTGGTTAGATGATATCGGCCGTGTGGGGCCCATATGTGTTTTAGATTATGTGTGTTGGATGTGTGGGGCCCTGTTTAGCTGTTAATGGTGGCCTTATTGGTCATAGTTTAGTTTAGCATCTTATTTTACTTTCCAGTTATAACTAGATATAATGGTGGCCTTGTCGGCTCGCATAGGACTCCCTATGATTGTTAGTCTCTGGTTAGCTATTTATTTTTCATAGGTGGCTATAGGCCTTGTCGGTGGGGGTTGTATTTATAGCCGCTATATAGTCCGTTGTTTTCTTGATTCTAGAATTAGAGTAAGCCCTGCACCAGAGGTGCTTAGCCTCAGTCAGCTCAGTAGTTCAGGTCCTAGTAGGGCACCAGGTGCCACTCATGCCTCCCAAGGTGGGGCGTGACAAACTTGGTATCAAAGCAGGTCGTATCCTAGGGAGTCTGCAAGCCGTGCTAAGTAGAGTCTTGTCTATGGATGNCTCATGCCTCCCAAGGTGGGGCGTGACAAACTTGGTATCAAAGCAGGTCGTATCCTAGGGAGTCTGCAAGCCGTGCTAAGTAGAGTCTTGTCTATGGATGCGTTGTGCACCACATACTATAGGAAGGAGGCTGGAAGGTATGATAGGATGGTTACTCTTTCTTATTATTCAGTCGTGCTATAGAGCGGTACAGTGTCGGGTTGAGTCCCTAAGCTCATTATACTCTTTTTCTTATAGAGAAATGTCGGACCAGTGACACCCTACAACAAGCAAGAGGCTAGATGTCGCAGCGGGAGAGGGCACCAACAGGGTTCCTCAGCCTTGGTGAAAATCAGCCCGATCAGAGGATGATATGGAGGTATCATATCGACCTCCCCAGTAGTCTCCACCACGTCAGGAGCCTCTTGGGACGGCCGGTGTGATGGAACCACCTCCGACAGTTTCTATACCCACACCTTCCGACTAGGAGGTAAGGAGTGCAGTGGTTATGCTAGCCTAGATGATGGTTGCTCAGCTCCAGCCAGTGCCACCTATAGTTGCAGAATCCTCAGGAGGGCCTGGTAGCTCGAGGGTCCGAGAGTTCCTTGCACTAAGTCCCCTGCAATTCACAAGGACAGATCGGATCGAGGACCCTCAGAACTTCTTAGACCAGATACAAAGGTTTTTTAGGTTGATGCATGCTACACCCACAGAGTCGGTTGAGTTGGCGGTATTCCGGCTATGGGACATCGTCGTGTTATGGTATAAGAGTTGGGAAAGGTTTCGAGGGAGAAACATTTACCCTCCCACCTGGCCCAACTTCTCGGAGGCTTTCTTGGATCATTACCTACCGGGGGAGATTCGACAGGCCCGAGTTGATCATTCCTAAACTTGGAGTAGGGGTCGATGAGTGTTCGGGAATATGCCATGCGGTTTGACTCCTTGGCTCGATATGCGCCAGTTTTGGTGGACATAATGCCAGCCAGGGTACACCACTTTACTATGGGGATGAAGCTAGAATATGTTGAGACCTACATCACAGCCACACTGCGAGAGTATATGGATATCGCCCATGTGCAGGCTTTTGCTCAGAATATTGAGGGTATCAGACAGCGGCAACGGGAGATTAGGAAGACAAGTCAGGAGCAGCACCACAGGGATAGAACGGGTGAATTACAGGAGGAGTTCCGGGGAGGACCTAGTCCACAGTTACCAGATAGGCTTCCTAGACCCCCGCCTCCACTGTAGCGGCAGAAGAGCAGGTCTAGTCGCCGAGGGCAGCCAGAGGCCAGCGAAGGTTCGCAAGCAGTAGGTTTACAGCAGCAGAGGGGAGGGGAGCAGAGTGGGTTTACAGAACCACTTTGCCCTATTTGCAATTGATGCCACTCTGGAGCATGCAGGTATGGTTCCAGAACATGCTACATTTGTGGACAGGAGGGTCACCAGATAAGGAATTATCAGCTAGGGGTCAGGGTGACCGGGATCGACAGGATAGGTCATCAGCAGGATCACGAGCTCCAGCATCTCCAGCAAGGCATAGGCCCTCAGTTTCAGCCGACAGAGGCCGAGGCAGATCAGGGGCCTCCAGTTTAGGTGCCGGCCCAGACCATACTTATGCACTACCGGGGCGACAGGAGTCAGAATTGTCACCAGATGTTGTGATAGGCATGCTGAACATTTTCTCTCATCTTGCTTATGTGTTGATAGATCAAGGATCTGCCTTGTCCTATGTTACACTGTAGTGGCTCGAAAGTTTAGTATTATGCCAAAATTTCTTCGGCGACCTTTCTTAGTGTCTACACCCATTGGTGACTCTATCATAGCCAGAAGGGTCTGTCGGGGGTGTATAGTAGAGATTGCCAGTTGTCAGACTACGACAGACTTTATAGAACTAGAAATGGTTGATTTTGATGCCATTATAGTTATGGATTGGCTAACTCTATCCTATGCAAATGTCGAATGTTGGACCAAGATTGTCCGATTCCACTTTCCAGGAGAGGAAGTGCGGGAGTGGAAAGGTAGTACAGCCATGCCAAAAGGTAGGTTTATTTCCTATCTTCGCGCGAGAAAATTGATAGAAAATGGGTGCATTTATCATATTGTCAGAGTTCAGGATGTTAGGGAAGAGCCTCCGACCCTTTAGTCTCTTGCAGTGGTTAATGAATTTCCCGACGTATTTCCAGATGAGCTTCCTGGTATTCCCCCATAAAGGGAAATTGATTTTGCAATCGATCTATTACCAGACACTCAACCTATATCTATTCCTCCATATCGGATGGCTCCTGCTGCACTCAAAGAACTAAAGGAACAGTTGGAGGATTTGCTAACAAGGGCTTTATCAGGTCGGGTACCTAACCATGGGGTGCGCCAGTTCTGTTCGTGAGGAAGAAGGACGACTCCCTCCTTATATATGTAGATTATCGGTAGCTGAATAAAGTCACTATCAAGAATAAGTACCCGCTTCCCAGAATAGACGATTTGTTTGATCAGCTACAGGGAACGATGTATTTTTCAAAGATTGACCTAAGGTCGGGATATCATCAGGTCCGGGTTCGTGAAAGAGATATTCCAAAGACTGCCTTCAGGACTAGATACGACCACTTTGAATTTCTAGTTATATCCTTCGGACTAACAAATGCCCCAGCAGTGTTCGTGGACCTAATGAACAATGTTTTCAGACCATATCTGGACTTGTTCGTGATAGTATTTATCGATGATATTCTGGTGTATTCCCGCTCAGAGGCAGATCACTAGGATCATCTACGGATAGTGCTCCAGATTCTCAAAGATCGCCAGCTATATGCAAAATTTTCTAAATGTAAATTTTGGCTGCATTCAGTTGCCTTTTTGGGCCATATTGTGTCAGATGCTGGTATACAGGTAGATACGCTGATGATAGAGGCAGTGAAAACATGGCATAGACCTACCACTCCGACCGAGGTACGTAGTTTCCTAGGGTTAGCCGGGTATTACAGAAGGTTCATGGAAGGATTTTCCACTTTAGCAGCACCTTTAACCAAAATGACGCAGAAGGAAGCAAAATTCCATTTGACTGAGGTATGTGGGCAGAGCTTTCAGGAACTGAAAGATAGATTGACATCAGCACCGGTACTAGCATTTCCAGAAGGAATAGAGGGTTATGCAGTCTATTGTGACGCTTTGGGTGTTAGGTTAGGATGTGTTTTGATGCAGCATGGTAAGGTGATTGCCTATGCTTCCAGGCAGCTGAGGAGGCATGAGAAGAACTACCCTACCCATGACCTACAGTTAGCCGCGGTGATCCATG
>JACEIK010001645.1:192489-218471 GCA_018107945.1 Datura stramonium | reverse complement strand
TTATACAGACTAAATGATGGAATGTTAAAATACAACATAATGAGTCTGAAATAATGACAATTATATTGAGTTAAGACACATTTCATATCAAAATATTGTATCTTAACATATTTTAGTAACCATGAATTTGAATTTTTTAACATTTGGTAAGCTCAAAAGAACAAAAATATTTTTTGTAAAACAACAGTTGAATTAGGCCTCACATATATTTCACGAGGGGAGCGAATCTATATTTTTTTAAATTTTTTTATCTTCAGGCCAATTTCATGCGTATGTGAGCTCACTTTCTTTTATGAGCTCTTTACAAGCGCAACATAATAAAGGATGATTCATTATAAAGTGAAAAAATAAAATAAAAATTCTAATCAATGTTTGAGATACCCTTTTATTTTTTGGAAAAGAATTATATTTATCCCTCTATTATGAAAAATTATTCATATTTACCTTTTGTTATACTTTTTGGTTATATTTACTGGTTATATTTACCTTTGTTTTACACTTTGAGTCATATTTGCGCTCATAGTTATATTTTATTCAAATATACTGCTTGTCCTAACAGAGATAAGGGTACATGCAAATTATAGGGATAAATTTGACCAGTTTCTCAAAGTACAAGAGAAAATTTGATCATTTTTCTAACTACAGGTATAAATTTGCATTTTTAGGTATAATTTTCTTATTTTTCTTTCATCACATATAATATCTTATTTTTCTTTTTCATCATATAGCACAAATCGTGCTAGAAAATATTTATATTATTTATTTATTATGTTGTCCAATAGTAGTTTTTTAATTTAATAAAAAGTGAAAAATAAGTAAGAAAATCATATTTTATAACACAAATTTTTATTGATTCGCTGTGGGATGATAATGGCAGCCCCTTCTTAGATGTTGATTTTAGCTAATACAAAGACAAAATTTCAAATAAAAGCCTAAAGTTCAATGAACATTAAAAATAAAAAAACAACTAAATTTAGGTACGTTTCCTTCCACTCAAAATAACTCACACCAAACTTTGACAATAGCATTAATATAGGAAGGTTTGTTTTTAAAAATAAAAAAAACGAAAGACGAAAATTGTGTTTTAATCCACTCATTACTATATATATCTGGTCCAAAACTCCAAAATAAGACTAGACCAAGTCTACATTTTCTTTTACACGTAATGGATTGAATAAAATTTAAAATTCCTTTTAATATTTGAAAAATACCAAAAGCACACAATTGGAAATCAAATGCATGTAATTTAGTCAACAATATTCAAACAAAAATTAGAATGATTATCATTTAGTGATAAAAATAGAAATCGATTATTTGAATCAATGAAATGGTATAAATCCAAAGAATCTAACTCAAGATCACCAGTATTGTCTTCTATTATATTGAATTATTTATTTTCCTGTTCTTTCCTTATTTGTTGGATCAATTACTTATTTACTGGTTGGAAAGTCTCCTGTTTAGACATTAAAAATGAGACATATAATATAATGTCAAATGTGTGGTACATAATCTAAGCATATATGTTTAGATACATGGATTAATGAATTGTGGACAATAAGACAATTCATCATTGTATTTTCAAAGTTAAGAATCAATCAAGTCAGCATTAATTTTTAAGTGATACTTTGTTTCAGAAATATCGCAGCTTCCCACGTTCAAATATATTAAGCTATAGTTTGGTCGGAGAAATTAGCGAAAAGTAACCTTAGTATGAAATATTTTGTTCGAGGGATTAGGAAAAATAAATCGCAATAATTAATGGGTGTTTGATTGGTCAAATAAGAAAGAGAAATTCACATAAACGGCATACTTTTGACTAAAATTGTCCTTATAACTACATTTTTCATTATTACAATTTATAGCCAACATTAGATGTATTTATTTAAAAGTGAAATTTAACTTCCACAACTACCTAACACTTTAAATTACTAAATATAACAATATTTTACCTCATTTACAAAATATAACATATACATTACAAAATGTTGAACTAAATCCTTCTAAATTTTTTTAATAATGACAAATTATTTCTACTTGATGCAGGATGCAGGATATGCCAGGGGTGAAAAGGGACTTCAAGGAGCTGACACAAATTATCAAAAGGACTCGAAGTCAAAACTGGAAAGAAGGACTCAGAAGGCAAATATCGAAGAATTGACCAAGAAATCTAATGGCTAAATAATCAAGAAAACCTTTTGATATGGATCAAATCTTAAAAGGAAATCATATCATCAAAAGAAGGAAAGCTAAAAAAATCAAAACCCAGACAAAGGTAAGGAAATATCAGTCAGCAAGATGAAGGGATTCAATATGCCACATATCGAAGGAAGATCTGAAAAGTCAAGGTATCAGTTGAAGGGAAAGAAGACTCATAGACTTTGCAAAAGGAAAGAATCAAGGCTTGAATAAAGGAGAGAAGATTCACGGATTCTACTAAAGGAAGGGAACATTATCAATGGAAGAAGATTGCAAGAAATCCTCACAAGACATCTTTACCGACTCAAGATCTTAATCACACAGCCACATCAAACGTAAAATTGAGATAAAAATCCCTTGGGTTACCTTAGAGCAATTAAATCGAGATCAAAGAAATTGATCTCCTACCTTTCTCTAGACCAAGTGTCCACTGCATAAGGCATTGAAGACTCTCTGAAGAAAGTATGCAACTTGATCAACCCGACAAATTCTAGTCTTACTCATTTATTATATTTTGAAAAGATATATCAGTGATCTTAAAAGAGAGAAAGAGTTAGGTAGATATACAGGTAGAAACTGTATCAACTATCATCCAAGAATGGTCATATCCTTGTAATCTCACCCCTTAAAAGCTCTAAGGAAATTTTTGTAATCCAAGAGGACTAGAATATGCATCCTCTGGTGATTCAAACCAATATAAATTACCGTGTGATTTATTTTCCGTTTTATAACCTTCTCTAATTCATTTTGGCACTAATATCTTTCTGCAGGAAACTCGCCTAACCGATGGATTCTCGTCGCCTCGACTAGACAAACTTTTAATTGATCTTTTAAAAGAACCATTTTCCTTCTCTCCTCCTTTTTTTTTCTTTCTTCTTTATTTTTCAATTTACTAAATTTTTCTTGTAAATTTTCTTCCTAGGACTCAAATACACAATCAATTCAAGAAAAACTTTCATAAGTCAAATAAAGTATACCAAGAGTTGATTAAAAATTTGATCTGAAAATGAAAGGCTAATAGAACTCCTATGAGTCTATCAACTTGTCTTGACTCTGACTCATCAGGAAAAAATATTGATGAGAAACTCTATCGTGGAATGATTGATTCATTACTATATCTCAGAGCGCCGACTGCATATCATGTTCAACATGTGCAAATGTGCCAGATTTCAATCGACTCCCAAAGAGTCTCATCTGACTGCTGTAAAATGAATCATTCGTTATCTTATTGGAACAAATGATTTCGGTATGTGGTATCCTCACTCTAAAAATTTTGATCTAATTGGTTACTCAGATGTTGATTTTGCAGGTGATAAGTCCGATAGGAAAAGCACAAGTGGATCTTGTCAAATCCTTGGTGAACTCTTACATCTTGGAAAAGCAAGAAACAAAATTTTGTTGCCCTTTCAACTAAAGAAATTGAATACCTGGCCCTTGGAAGTCGTGGTGCTCGCTTGTTAGTGGATGAAACATCAATTGTTAGATTATGATCTTAATTATGAAAGTTCCTATCTTTTGTGATAATATTACCGCTATAAGTCTTTCTAAATACTATGCATCAGTCATTCTAAGGCTAAGCATATTGACATAAAGCATCATTTTATTTTTAGATCATATTGAAAATGGAGATTTTCTATTTGAATTTATGATTCTGAAAATCAGTTAGTAGATATTTTTACAAAACCTCTCGTTGAAAAACTATTTTTGCTTTTAGAAAAATTCTCGGTATGATCCCTTTTTCCCAAAAATTAAGTTTTTATAATTTGTCTTATTAAATTGGTTGTCTTTTATTATTTTAATTAGTTGCTTTGTTTCTCCTTTCCTATGTTATTATTACTTGTCTGTTCGTTGTTGTCCTTTCATATTCTAGAGGCCCTTCACATCCCTCTGAATCATTGACGTTTGAGTTTAAAACCCTCTATTTGGTTCTTTCTCTTCATCCCTCTCCTCTCAACTCTTCAATGGCGAAAACTCCTGCTAAAGGTTCTCGCTGTTCCAGCAAGAGATTAAAGAATTCTCACTTCCCCCTTTCCCGTTGAAATTTCTCTACTCATCCTCTAATGACTACATTGACTCCTCCTCCTCTCTCTTAAATAAACCCTCTTCCTCCTGTCCCAAAAAGGGCAAAATCGAGTCTTCTATTTCATTTGATCTGGAAAACATGCAAAAATTTTAGATGTTTCGAGAAAGAGATATATCGCCTTCAAAGACTTTAATCGCTTGCTCATGGCGTGAGTAACTGCCTTTTAAACAAGGTCTTGGAGAATTCCACTGCTCTGTAAGTCATCTCTTCATATGTCAGGGATTGGATGGTCTTTTTCTACTGTGTGCTAACAATACCATTGAAGAACCCATCAGAATGTTTTATGCAAACCTCAGAATGTCTGATGATAGTGGTGGACTGAAACTCTTGTGTTGTGAAGCAGAATTGTCTTAAGTCATAGTTTTTTTGAAAAAGTGTTTGATACTCGCTTCTCTGGTTCTTGTCCAGGCAGCTTTGAGGTCTCCCTTGACGAGGCTAAATCCTTCATAGCCGAAGACGGTACCTAGCTTTCTGAATTTGGCTCCGCTACTATTTATTTGAAAAATCATTGTTGCTCATATTGTGGCAACTATCCTTCTTCCGTGCAAAGGCTCTTTAAGTACTCTGTCTACAAGAGATGTATTCATTGTTACTGTCTTCTCAAAACTAAGATAATTGGCCTGCGTGGATCTCCGAGATACATGCTTGAAAGCAGTCAAGACTCTGACAGTAAACACCAGTCTTTCTTATGGGATGATTATGACATGAATTATAAAGGCCATGGGTGTTGATGTGTCAAAATACCCTGTAAAAGAAGTCTCCTCCATCTGTGGGATGATCGAGCTTTCGCCAAGATGGGTTATGTTCTTTGATAATGGAGTCTAGGGCTGTACATACCATAAGCCCAAAAGTCAAGCCTCGCCTCAGTTGTAAATTCAAGCAATATTAGGCTCGATGGTGCTCAAAGTTTTGTTCTAAACTCTCTTTTAATCAAGCTCAAGATATCAAATAGTCACTTGGTGCAGTGGTTGGTGATTTGCACAAGTACGACTATCTGGCCAAATTGACTTCCAATGTGACCAATCTACAAGCTCAATCGTATTTCCTTATTCACTGGTGAAGGAATAAAATCCTTCAACCTGCAAGAATTAATTCGAATTTACCATTGATCGAGTCGAGCTCTCTGACAGCGAATTAGTTCTTGTTGTTCATAACTCCTACTCCTCTCTGCCACTCGTTTTCAAAAATTCTACCATTTCTTTTTTGAGTGTGTCATAAATACGCTGAAGTATTTTCTTGATTGTCACTAAATCCTTTGGTCCTTTGTGATTTTTGTCTTGAACTCCCGCCTGTATGGGCTTTCGATTTTTGTTATTTGGTATGCTCTCTTTTTGTTATGAAGGGGAGAAGTACTACTTTTTGCTCTCTCTAGTTTAAATGTTTAAATTGTTTAAAATATTTTGGGTGTGATGTTTAATATATAGTTTTTTAAATGCTTCATTTAGTATTATGAGACATGCATTTTCCTGTATAGTATGGCATGCATTTGCCTGTTTAATGTTGATATGCTCTGTAAGTTGGTAAACATCAGGAACTACTCATAGATAGCGTGATCATGAGGGGGAGGAATTTAAAAGATCTACCTCTGTGGAAGTGTCCCTAAATCATAGCCCCTAATATATCATGATAAAAAGGGGAATATTGTTGAACTAAATCCCTCTAAAATTATTTTAACGATGACAAATTAATTCTACTTGATGCATGATACAAGACAAAAAGGGACTTCAAGGAGCTGGCACAAATTATCGAAGGACTCGAAGTCAAAACTGGAAAAAGAAGGACTTGAAGGCAAATATCGAAGAACCGATCAAGAAACTAACGACTAAATAATCAAGAACTCATTTTTGATATGGACTGGACCTTTAAAAGGAAAATCATCATCAAAAGAAGGAAAGCTGAACAAATCAAAAACTCAGCTAAGGAAGAAATATCATTCAGTAAGATGAAGGACAGCAATATGCAAACATATGAAGGAAGATCCAAGAAGTCAAGACATCAGTGAAGGAAACAAGACTCATGGACTCTATAAAAGGAAAGAATCAAGGCTTCAATAAATGAGAGAAGATTCACGGGTTCTGCAAAAGAAAGAAAACATCATCAGTGGAAGAAGATTGCAATAAATCCTCAAGACATCTTTGCTGCACACTCATAAAGATCTCAATCACACATCATGTCAAGCGTGATTGAGATAAAATTCTTTGGGTTACCTAGAGCAATTGAATTTGAGATCAAAGGGAATTAATCTCCTACCTTCTTGTATCCGCGCCCACTGCAAAAGGCGTTGAAGACTCTAAAAGAAAGTACGCAACTTCACTTGATCAACCTGACAAATTCTAAAGTCTTACTCATTCATTGTATTTTACAAAATAAATATTAGTGATCTTAAAAGAGATAAAGAGTTAGGTAGATATATAGGTAGAGGCTTTATCAACTATCATCCAAGAAGTTAGTGTAATAATACCTTTTAGTAATCTCACCCTTTATAAGCTCTTAAAGAAATCCTTGTAACCCAAGGGAACTGAACTGCACCACCCTGAGATCCAAACCAAGATAAATTACCGTGTCATTTATTTACTTTATTACCTTCTCTCGATTCATTTTGGAACCAACATCTTCTGCAGTAACTCAGTCAACTGATTGGATTCTATTAGTCGATCAGATGTAAACTTTTTATTGATTTTTAAATTCATCTCCTCTCCCTTTAGTTATCACAAAATAGAACACATTTTTTTAAAAAGATCTATTTCCTTCTCCTCCTCCTCCTCCTTTTTTTTTTAATTTTTCTACCATTGACGTGAATTCTTTTTGAAAAAAACTATTTCTCTCCTCCTCCTTTACTTCTTCCTTCTTCTTTATTTCTCCAATTATCAAAAAAAAATTGTACATTAAAATCTTGAATTTCACCATTGATAAATTTTTGAAAGTTCAAAGTTGAAATTTTATTTTCAAAATTAAAATAATTTACATGGGTGTGGTTTCAAAAATTTGAGAATATCTTAGGGAGTTTATATCTCAAATTTAGGATGATTTGGTGTAGATTTGATGTGATTTTGAATAAAATTTTAGATTCAATCTTGAATTCCACCATGGATGATGTTTGAAGCTTCAAAGTTGAAACTTGAATTTGAAAACTTAAAAAAATTTCTTTCATCTATTTGAAGATTTTAATTGTTATTTTCAAAAATTAGAGAACACATTGAGGAGCTTATATCTCAAGTTTAAGATGATTTAAAGTAGATTTGATGTGGTTTTAAATAAAATTATATGAATTTAAGTTTATATTGTTGTGGGTAAAACTAAATTTGTATGAAAGTTATATACTATGTTTGTTGTATATGTATTAAATTTTAAAAATAAAATATGAATTTCTATATGAATTTTATATTATTAGATACACATTTCATACTGAATTTGAGCAAATTTTTTATGTTTTGAGAGAGATATACATATTTTATACTATTTTTATACAATAAAATTTTAGCGAGATATACACATCCGATACCATTTTTATACACGAAATTTTACAAAATTGAGCGTAATTTTTTTAAAAAAATTTTTTTATTTTTTTTATTTTTTTTATTTTTTTTGGTTTAATTGTTTAATTATTGTAATATATATATATGAAATTTGTCCTATTTAAAAAGTTAGAATATTTTATATTTGCTATAAAATACACTAATTAATGTATTGAGTGAAATATTGGGTACTATCTTTTAAAATGGCAAATTACCAAAAATCATGCTAGAATTAATACATAATCTTTCATCTCTCTCTCTCGCTTCCTCTCCCTCTCTCTTCTTCTCTCTCTCTCTCTCCTCTTTATATATATATATCTTTCTCTTCTTTCTTTTCCTCTCCCTCTCTACCTCTTTATATATTACATTTTTACTTCTCTGTATTATATTTTCACCCTTCTCTATTTGTATTTTTATATTTTTTGAGGTATTAGACAATTGTATTTGTTGTATTCATACATGCATTTAGGTTGTATCTTCTATCTCTTTGTATGTTATATTTCCACCTCTCTCTTTTTATTTTTATATTTTTTTTGAGATGTCAAACGACTGTATTTGTTGTGGCTAATACGTGCATTTAGATTATATTTATTCACTTTAATTTCACTTGTATCTATTCGCTCTTATATCATATGTATTTATTCACTATTATATTGATTGTATCATTCATGATATAGAAAATATTTATAAAATAACACAAAAGGAGAGAGGGAGAGAGAAAAAGAGGGAAATAGATGAGAAAGAGAGAAATAACACAATGAGAGAGAGATGGAGGGAGAGAGGTGGGGGAGAGAGATGGAGGAGAGAGGCGGGGGAGAGAGGGAAGAGAGAGACGAGAGGCGAGCGGGATTGGAGAAAGATTAAAAAATTTCTACCTTATTTGTTACTAAATATATTTTAAAAAAAACTAAAAGTTAAAAGTATAATTAATAATTGTAATTATTTAAAACTGTTATGTATAAATAAATAATATTATAATTGCTAAAAATTAGAGGTTTTTTCCCAAGGGAGAGATAATGTACTCCGATATCAAAACCGACTGTGTGTTCTAACTTTGGATGATTTGACAGAGCGAATGATGAGTGAGGCTCATGGCTCTCGATACTTTATTATTATGTAAGTTTTACTATAAGAAACTAATTATAAATAATATGTGTGTTATAAAAGAAGGCAAATTGCATCTCACTTTCTGCCACCAGTGTTTGGAAGTTGAATTTGGCCCAATACCATTAGCAATGCCTATAAATCAATAATATTGCAAATGCCTATAAAGTATTTCGAGATTTCTAACTTTCAACTTAACAATATCCAAAACATATGAAATTCATAATAATACAAATTGGCTCATAATTGCCAATTGTGCTTCCATTTTTGCCCATTGACATATGTAACCCATCTATTATAGTAATAGGCAACATACTTAAAAGTAACAAGCACTTTTTACCAATTTATAATACTTTTTGGGTATTTGTGGATTTTATAAATCTAGTTCTCACATTGATAAATTTTAGGAAAGCCTAATATCATACGAGGAATTATCTTATTTGTTACGTTAGCAATAAATGCGATAAATTGAGAATTATTTTTAAGCAATCTAGTGAATTGGTTAGTTGCTGTACTAAGATTTAAATGATGATAAGTATTTCTTTTTAATATTATCTTCTTATATTTAATTAAATTTGCTTTGAGTTGTATGAAATTAATAGCTTAATATATTTATAAAATATAATTTGCGTTAAATTAGAGAAGAAAGTTGGTGTTAAATATTTTTATGAGTAATTATTGATAAATTCAATATTTGTAACAGTTAAGAATATATATTTTAGTAAACTTATCTCTAGAGTCGTTAATATGGTCTAGGGGATTCAGTGACTGACTAGTCCAACTCATAATTTAATAGGGTTTGATTGTGATTTTTGAAATACTGTTAAGAATGAGGTTTTTTAGCCTGGCCCGAGTAACCTGTTAGGTCGTGAGACTTGAGCAAAGTGGGTTGGCCAATCTGGGCTAGACCAAATAAATAAATAGAGTACTAAATAATCAGAGAACTCTAAACTTTAAAAGTCTATTTAAAACCATCATTTAATGGGTAGAATATTGTCATTTGTTTCTGTGTTTTATTATGATATATTGAAACAGAACTAGGTTAGTATTTCTATTTAACTAACTGTATTCTTATTCATTAATTGTTTAGATTTCTTATTAATATATCTATTTGATTCGAGTGGTATTATATCAAAGATTATTTATTTTCTACATATATTTATGTTCAACTAAATCATTTTATTATATGGTTAAACTGTGACAGTTGCATGAAGACAAAATCTTTACTTAAAGTCAAACTTAATAGATATTATTAGGATTATTTTGTTGATAGATTTGAGAATTGATTAGCAAGTAGTAACATCATGTAACATTATCTTATAAGTTATAAATATTTATATTTAGCATTTTTTAAATTAAAATTTAAAATATTTTTTAAAAGTGTGTTGACTCAAATGGCTCGCAACTCCACATTGTGATAGGCTGGACTTGATGGTTTAAGCCCCATCAAAATGATAGGCCGGCTTAGCTCATCAAATTCGAAGGCCCATGTAATTCTTTTATATATATATATATATATATATATATATATAAAGAGAGAGAAATTTTTTTCATAAATAACACTATGTAATAAAATAATTACAAAAAATAGTGGTATTGAACAAATTTATATTTATTAGCAATTCTTACCGCTTTGATACTATTTTCCTATATGACTGTGATTGTTCAAAGTATCAAACCTTAAATAACTCATTATTGTAAGCTGACAGTTACATAATAACGAAAATATGCGTATTTAGTGCAACTAATTCCCTATTTTACTTGAGCATTGAGAATTTTTTTTTCAAAATATCGAAGACTTCAAATACAAAGAACGAGTTCCTAAAAATCAGGATTTTCTGAAATCTTTGATTTTCTATGCTGGTTCTTAGTTCAAAAGTAGTGGTTCAATCGAATTCAATAATAAAAAATTGTATCTGAAATCTAATATTATTGAAATATTTGTTATTCTTATAAAAAATGGACACATTAAAGGAAATATGATAAATGAACATATCTTTTTTTAAAATTAATGTGTATCAGAAACCTCATTTATATGTATACAATTTAAGTTTTTTTTTTAAAGAAAAATTATTTCTTACAATTATATGTATCATAATATGTAGTGATACACTCAAATTAAGAAATTGAGCAATTTTTTATCGCATGTTTTTTTTTAAAATTATGTAATATTAAACAATATGGATATTTTATATTCATGTATCATGAAAAAATTAATATACTAATAACAAATTGGTACAATATTTTGATACACACAGCAAATACATTGATATATAACAATTCTGGGATTATTAAAAATCGATACGATACATATATCAACTGCATTGATACACAAAGACACACAAAAGCTTGAAAAATTATAGTGTATCAATTCTTCTTCTTTCTTCTTCCTTGACCTCCTCTCAGAATATATCACAACAACAAGTGCACTTGTACTAAGTAGTTGTTTGGAGTGAAAAGGCACGATCGATGGACAATCGTGTATAGATTGTTCATTAGATGATGTACCTCGGTTAGCTTTCTAGGGTGATTCATCCACCATTTTGGCAAGATTATACCTAATAAAACCCTGTAAATTTAATCATTGGAAAAAGTTGATAGTATATAGTATGAAGTAAAAATCATAAAACTTACACACAAGAATCATGAACAGTGGAGGAAAATCCCGGAATTGAAAATCGTGAGAGTGAAACAAGGAGGAAATATTGGGAGATTTTGAAAGATGAAGAAAAAATATTTGAATTGGAGTAAAATACAGCTAATGAGATAGGAGAGAGAATGTCAAAAGTTTGATACATGGTAACTTACTGTAAAAAGCTATTTGTGTAATTATTTTGCTATTTTTTATAATTTTTTAAAAGTGTTGTTATATATTGTAAATATGTATTAACATTTGCTTAATTATTATGTAATTTTGCAATAATCAAATAAAACATAAACAAATGTCACTTCTTAATCTACAACAAACAATGTAATACAATCTATCAACAAGATAATGTGGTACAATACATTATGAGACGATGGGAGGTAGGATGATCATCCAGATGAAACAGAAAAATCAGTAGCAACAAACAACAACGAATGGTAATGCATCAGAGGGGAAGGGTGGGGTTGCAGAAATTCGAGAGTGTGAGAAATTGAAATCGCAATGCGAAATTTAAGTGATGAATGAAGTGGATGGTCACGCATCCTTAGTACGTAATTTTATTAAATTTGTCCCTCTTTCTAAGCTTCTTGATGCGTCAATACCCAGCCAGCAGCAGCCATTAATTTCCCTACAATATCCCCTTTTTCTTGATCTCAGGGATCTACAATCTTTTTATATTCTGTAGGTCCCTTTCACAGCTTCCAATAGCTTCACCCACATTGTGAAAATCATAGTCATCTGTATCTTCTTTATACCCTTTGTTCTTCGTTGTAACTTCGAGGATCCTCTCGAAACCAGACACCATATCTAACCATTCCTTTTCACAACGCTGAACGGTGTGATTTTCTGATTTTTTTTCTTTAAAATGTAGTCATGTGTGACCTTTGTTTTGGCTATGATTGATTTCATAATTGTCAATCCGAGGTCCACTTTATCTGTTGTTGCTGCCAGCTGTAATTTCCCTTATCGTTTTTAAGGAGGTCGGTGCATAGCTGCACTGCATCGCTACTCGCGCAAGCTAGTTTTAACAAGTCTTCGTCCGCGTTGATGCTTTGCGGGGAGAAGAAATAGAGGATTGAAAGGATAATGAGAACCGGAAGTTTGCAAGCAGCTTTACTTTTGTTTTTAAGTTAGAAAAGACTTCTTTGTCATTTATTTAATTTTTACACTGTTATTTTATAGTAGTTGATTTTATGAAACGATTTGAATTATGTATCAAGAGAAATTCAGTGGTGAGGCATTAATTTTTTTCTTTTTTGTATGGTTCTCTATAATGGGTGACTAGAGATAAGGAGAAAACACATAAACCCAAAGTTGATCTGTTAGATACTCCATCTGTTTGCTTTTAGTTGTTGCATATATTTAAAATAATTGTTTTTAAATATTTTTTTTTGTTTTTTTTAATTGTTATATATATTAAAAATAGTGTAAAAATTGATTATTAATTTTTTTCTTAAAAATTGTGCAAAACCTTATCCTAACAACTAAATGAACGGATTGGAGGGATTACTTGTCAATTTTAAAAAATCAAGAGAGAAACAATTATTTTTATTTCAACTTTGCATTAGCATTAATTATTCTAAAATTAAGAGACACATAAATAAATAAAAATTGGGTATTCATAGCTAACCAAAATAATATCAACACAAGTAACAATAACATATACATGTAGGGGTGTTCATTGTTCAATTTGGATTGGTTTTTGATCAAAATCAAAACCAAACCACTTTAGTCGGTTTTCAAATTTTTAAAATCAAACCAAACCAAATAAAATAAAAAATCATCGGTTTGGTTTATAACTAGCTAATAATAAATTGATAATAGTAAAAATAAACAAAGACATGAGATAACTATTTCAAATGAACATTATGAATTAATAAATTTCCCTCTACTATCACAAGATGAATGTATCTGAACTTTTTATTATTTTTCAATACTATTGCAAAGTTTTAGCATGTTTAAGTTGTATAACTATAGAGGTTCTTCCACTTTACATTTTAATATACACAAAAAATAATATACAACTTAAATAGAATGATCAATCCTTCAAAATCAAAGGGTAAACGATTGAAGAGTAGATGGATGTCTTAGCAAAGAAAATAAAAAATCGGCAATATGGCACACCACATATAGATAATTAGATTTAGAGTGTTGAGTTTGAACATATTTTTTAAGAAATAGAATTTAAAAGTATGTAGTTCATGTGAAATAAGTATACTAAAATTAAATTAATCATTAAAAAGTATAAAATATTTATACTATTTATGAAAACTAATTCATATATTCAAATAACTATAAAATTTATGTATAAAATTTATCAGTTCGGTTTGGTTATTTCTTCGATGTTTTTAGTAGAACCAAAACCAAATCAAATATTATCGATTTTTAGTTTTTAAAACCAATCCAAACCAAATGTCTATTTTTTAATCAGTTTAATTTGAGACAGGGTTGGTTTGGTTTTTCACCAAACCGTGAACACCCCTATATACATGATTCTTTTTATGCCCTATGTCCTATCTATGCTCAAAGTGATTCATTATTCATACCTTATGCGATTGACGTGCAAAGTGTCCATGCTATGGTTCTTTCTTTAACGAGTTCCATTCAGAATGACGCTATTATACGAGATTCAATATGTTGATCAATATTTCATTCATTTCTTATGCTTATGTTCTAAGAGATAACACTTAAGACTTAGACCTCCATTCGTATTCCATGCAATTTGTGCTTATGCTCTAGTCCTTGAGAAAAGAGAAGAAAATATTTAAGGTAAAGGTCTTAGCCTTACTTTATGTATTCATGAACTCACGTCCTATGTTATGCCACTTATGATTTATGAACTCGTGTTTTACATTATGCTAAGTCTTGTGAACTCATGTCTTATGATATGTTCTTAATGTCTAATGAACGCATGCTACATCGTAATGCCTAGGCTAAGTCTTTATGTCTCATGACTCATACCTACGATTCCTTTTCTCAAAATGTTATGAAAATTCCTACGATGTTGAACGAATATAAAAGGGTAAGTTTTGGGAGAATCCTTGATACTTTAAGAAAGGCCGAGAGAAGCCATGTGTGTGTTTCTTACCTATTTCCTCATGTAATACACTATGTGATACACCGTGAGGCTTATGATAACGTTTCTAGTTAGCTAGCCCATGGTCCGTGGTCGGGGCATAACATATACATATTGTAATTTTAAGAAGAGGTTCCAAAGGAACACTTTCCCCCAAAATCGCCCTTGAACTAACCACAACTTCAAATTCTAAAAACTATCTTTTAACACAAGTCATTTTTTTTAAAGTTTCAATTATATTTATGTCAAACACTAGCTTAGTTGAAGTTTTAAAGGGTAAATTTCGGTAATTGCTACTGTCCGTTTTGATGGGCTTAATTTGTTGTATGCTATAAATTGAGTCAAATTGAGTGGATTAGGTTAAGGACCCATTATTTAGCTTATCTGAAATCACTCATTCTAACTAAGTAAAAAGCTTTGGATAAAATACTAATTTTTATGCTTTAGTTAATTTTATTTATACTTTTCAAATGCAATTTTGCATTTTAAAAAATCGACGGACGTCCATCAATTTTTTTTTAAATAATAATTTTATTTTATAGTTTCTACAATAATTTTGCGAAAAATTAACTGATGAAAGTATGTCAATTTTCTTAAGCCCGTTAGTTTTTTTTTAAAAATCATTGACAACCTAAAAGAGTCTGTTGAATTTTGTGTTTTTAGTAGTGTTATTAGCAATGAAAGTCTTTTTTTAACCAGTATTGAAGATGAATTCTTTTTACCCATATCAAAGCGAGTTAAAAATTAAAAAATGAATACTAAAGTTAAACTCAAATGATCTGGGTGATATGAAAAAAATATATGGCGTTATTTAATTGAATTATTTCATACCTTTCTAAAAATATTTAGTAATACACATAAAATAATTTACACTAAATAATATTTTTTTATATTTAAATAGAACATAAAAAATAAAATTAAAAAATTAAAATAAATAAGATTAAAATAGAATCTCAAAAATAAAAAAAAAATGAATGAAAATTTGGATGGCTTATATGTATTTGGCCAAAGTTTTACTCCATAAAGGAGTTTATGTTATAAAGCAAGTAAAAAGAAGAAGAGAACATTATAACCAATTTGAGGAAGAAATCTTCTCACGTGCACCTTTAGCTTGCATATACATAATATTATCACAAGTTAAGGCATTTACAATCCAAATCAAGCAAATAATTATATCAAAGTCAACTACAACACATTCAAAACATATTAAATTCATTATATAAAAAGAAAAATTGGCATTGTATATTAACTTACCTCTTAAATTAATATAGAATAATTCTTTTAAATTAGTTGGCACATAATGACTTTTTATATTTATAGGTCATGGAAAGTGATATTTAACGAGCAAAAAAATTGAGTAAAAATAGAAATTTTATTGCACAATTGTTTTTATTTTGTTATATTTCATATGCATTCTCTCTTGTGAATTTTTTCGCAATCTATCTTCTTCGCTAAATTCTCTCCATTAGAACTTCATTATAACAATGAATCTCCAAATTAAGTAAATAGAATTTCACCATATATTCATTGTGTGTGCCTTTTTTCCTAAAAAAAATTGAGTTTTGTGGTTTTCTGTTTTAAATTCAATAGGTAAGACTAGTTCAAAGAAACTTGTCAAAGATCGGGTAATGACTATAATTTTCAAGATTCTCCACCTACAAGATTATTCGCGTATCCAAATTAAACAAAGAAATTTAGGGGGTTGAACAAATTCAAGAATAGAAAAAATAAATTATTTCTAACCCTGTTGTCCATCATTAATTGAGTGTCACGATCCAGGTGGCCGTGATTGGCACCCACACTAACCTCCTGGTGGGCGAACCAGCGAAACACGATAACAATCCCCAAGTGACCCCAAAAATAAGACATTCATGAAGAATTCAACTATTACGCTATTAAAACAACTTCGAATCAATATATTGCGTAAATCAAAACTAATAAAACAAGTTACCAGAACCTGATTGTCATTGCACCAGACATCTGTTTTGCAAAGCTAAGGAAACTAACAACTCAAATTGAAACAAGGTTTTCAAATGTCAGAAAGAAAGACTTCTGCAACGAGGGAGTGAACTGTTTCCTCATTTGCTCGCCTTCTCAATCTATGAAAACTGCTGCTCTACAGGTGAGGGCGTGAAGAACTGCCTGACTCGAACTCTGCACTCAGAAAAGAATGCAGGGGTAGGGTCAGTATATAACACGGTACTGATAGGCATCATCAACTGACCCTAATTAATAATACGTATAACGAGTGATAATAATATAATACCAATCTACAACATTTAAGGAAGTACAACACAATTCAGACACACTGGTTCTACACAAGGGACAACCGGCCTGCTCACTGGATTGGACCGTTTTTGCTGCAGCGATCGCTTGATCACTGCAACGGTTTCGCCATAGCAGAAATGGTTCTGCTGCAGCGGCACTGCTTAGGCAGTACCTCGACATAATGAACTCTTCTCAGTTCATCCATCCCACAGTTCAATAGTTCATCAAATCAATAGTTTAGCATTTCACATACTTTATAAATCCATCAGACACGTACAATTAAACAACAATCATATCAGCTATTAAGATCTACAAGTCCACAGTTAATCATAACAACAACTACTCAATAATTATCCACAATGACAAAGTCACACTTAGCACTAAAAACATGTTCTTCGTTATCAACTCACATCATATCAACGATACTTTGCACATTCTCTTAGCGCGTTCCTCATCCAACTTCATGAATATAAATGAAATCATAAAACAACACACAAAAGACAAAATCAAGGGTAACATGACAGGCACACGCCTCCACCATCTCCCCTTAACACTCAACCACATGAATCATGTACACACATGCAAGAGGGTCTTATTTTTGTCCATCCAGTCATGACCTGCAGAGGATTCTAGAATCCATGTCCCAGCATGGCACCCGCTCCCACTCATATATTCATCCGGATGCTCCCCTCGGACACGAGCCACTCGATAATAATATTTTCTTGCCCAAATGCTCCCCTCGGGCTCGAGCCTCTCAATTCAAGATACAATCACTATCCTATTCATTCTCAATTTTTGTAAAACAACAAGTATACAAGTCGTACACATTCACATGTACTCTAATTTTTTATTCTCCATTCACAAGATCAATTCATGAAAAGCAGTTCACTTCACAATTTCACATAAACTTAACAACATATTAATCATTACTTTCTATCAACATGGTAATCATACTCATTCTCAAGATAAACTCACAAGGGATATCCGAAGACCACTCACATAAGATTATTACCTAAGCATACAAGTCATTAAGTAGAGTCTAACCTTTCAATCATAACCTACCTCGATTACTCAAAGTTATCGACTTCGCTACCCTGCAGGAGCTTTTCCCTTCCTCAATGCTCGGATTGTTCGAAATCTACACACATATAGTAATAAGTTAATCATTCCTCAAGGTAGGGCCTAACTAGATCAAACCCTTCTCTTTTTGAGACAAATTAACAGGAAACCCTTTCCTTTCACCTAGTTCTAGGTCCCGACCTTGTCTAACCCGTTAATATTAACAAGAGGAACCTTAGGAAGTAATCAAAACCCAAAATCCAATAATCAAAACCTCCCATTACTCCCCCACAATTCAGCCCTAATTCATCAACCTAGGGTTCTCTAGTTTAGATTTTCATCATTAATGGGTCCCTCCTTAAGCTTCTATGATAAATAATACCCATTAAAAGGGCCAGGGGACAAGAAACTTACCTTTTCACCACCACTTTTTTCTCTGGGGAAGAAATCGCTCTCAATCTTTCTCTTTCACGTTTTGAAAATAATGGAACTTAATTTAAGAAATTCCACTTAAACCCTATTTCTGATTCTCGTTGTCTACTGCAACAATCACATTTTCGCTGCAGCGAACACGCTACGGCATACGCCATAGTATTGTTGTGGCCGTTCCAGCAGTTACTCCCCGATTTTTCCACGACGGGACTTCGAACACTACCATGGTCTTGTTGCAGCGAGATTCCAGTGCTGCAGTGGTCCCCGTACCAGTAGCTACCCGAAAATGCCCAATTTCATACTTAGTTTATTTCACCATCTTTTTATCTCTCCCTTAGCCTATTTACTGTGTTCTAGGCCCTTAACCAACTCGTAACGATGTCCAGGTCATTGATACCAATTAAAATACCGTTCATCCCCGAACGGTCTATACAAAAGAAGGAAAAAGTACTTATCGGATTCCACGAACAGCTAGGGATACTTGACCCACACATCAGCTTCGTCTCCCAAGTGATTTCCTCAACTGGATGATTCTCCCACTAGACCTTTACTGTCGGAATTTCCTTGGACCTCAGTTTTCGAACCTCTCTGGACAATATCGCTTCAGGCTCCTCCTCAAATGGCAGATTCTCTTCTAGAAGCACAGAGTCCCACATAATAATATACGTTCCACCCACATGGTACTTTTTCAGCATAAACACATGAAATGTCGGATGAATTCTGGACAATTTTGGTGGAAATGCCAGCTCATAAGCCACTTTCCCCACATGCCGGAGTATTTCAAATGGACTAGTATACCTCGGGCTGAGCTTGCCCCGCTTTTCGAACCTTATCACCCCCTTTATAGGGGACACCTTGAGTAGCACTTGCTCCCCTTCCATGAACTCCATGTCCCTGACTTTCTTGTCTGCATATTGCTTTTGCCTACTCTGAGAAGCTAAAAGATAGTCCTAAACTATTAAACCTTTTTCAAGGACTCCTTTAACAAATCAGTTCCTCAAGGCCTCACCTCAAAGGCATCAAACCACCCAATTGGAGACCTACACTTTCTCCCGTACAAAGCTTCAAATGACATCATGCCAATGCTCGAGTGGTAGCTATTGTTATATGCGAACTCGCCAAAGGTAAGAATTTGTCCAAATGGCCCCGAAGTCTATCACACATGCCGGGAGCATGTCCTCCAACACTTAAATAGTCCATTTCGATTTTCCGTCTGTCTGAGGATGAAAGGTTGTGCTCAAGTCCAACCTCATACCCAACTCGGCTTGCAAGATCCTCCAGAAATAGGAAGTGAACTGAGTGCCCCTATCTGATACAATTAAAACAGGTACCCCATATAACCAAATAACCTCCTTCACGTATAGCTTGGCTAGTTTCTCAGCATTATAAGTCACCTGGACCGGCAAGAAATGAGCATACTTATTCAATCTATCCACTATGACCCATATTGAGTCAAATTTTCTCAAAGTCTTGGGAACAACCACGAAGTCCATAGCTATCCTTTCCCATTTTCACTCAGGGATAGGCATTCGTTGAAGTACTCCTCTAGGATTTTGGTGCTCATACTTCACCTGCTGACAATTCAAACATTGAGCAACATAGTACGCAATGTCCCTATTTATCCTACCCCACCAATAGTGTTGTTTTAGATCGTGGTACATTTTGGTGTTTCCAGGGTGAATGGAGTACCTCGAGTTGTGAGCTTCTGTAAAGAGAGTTTTAATTAGCTCACCCACTTAGGGAACACACACACACCCTTTTATTCTCAAGACCCATTCATCATCTAACATTGCTTCCTTGGATTGCTTCCTTGGCTTCCCCCCCAGAACTTTATCCCTGATCTTACCCAGCTTTTCATCTTCAAACTACTTGATTTTGATTTCCTCTAGCAGTGAGGGTTTAGCCTCCAAGTTGGATAGTATTCCACCAGTTTCGATCAACAACAACCTCACCAAGCTGTGTGCCAAAGTCTGGACTTTCCTGGCCATCAGTCGCTGAGTAGCTTCCAAGCAAGCTAAATTGCCCATGCTCATCGTCTTCCTACTCGACGCGTTCACCACCACATTAGCCTTTCCTGGGCGGTACAATATGGTGATATCGTAATCCTTAAATAGCTGCATCCATCTCCTCTACCTCAAATTGAGATCTTTCTGGGAGAATACATACTGTAAGATGCGATGATCTGTGAATACCTCACATCAAGCTCCATACAGATAGTGCCTTTAAATTTTTAGTGCAAATACTACCGTTGCTAACTCCAGATCATGCGCAGGGTTATTCTTTTCATGCACCTTCAACTATCTCGAGGCATACGTAATAACCTGTCCTTCCTACATCAACATAGCACCTAACCCAGACTGTGAGGCATCACAATAAACAACAAAGTCTTTACCTTCCACAGGTAACACCAGAATAGGTGTTGTGATTAGCAGACTCTTGAGTTTTTGAAAGCTCGCTTTACATTCCTACGACCACTGGAAGGGTACATCCTTTTGTGTCAACTTGGTACTAGAAGAGCCTTTCATGAACTGACGGTGGTAACTGGCCAGCCCCACAAAACTCCGAATTTCTGTCATATAAGTTGGCCTTGCCCAGTTTCTGACTGCCTCCACCTTCTGTGAATCAACTCAGATTCCCTTCTTGGAAACCACAATGCCCCAGAAAGGACACTGATCCAACCAAGACTCACACTTGGTGAACCAAATACAACTTCTTCTCCTTCAGTAATTCTAGCACAATCCTTAAATGGTTTTCGTGCTCCTGCTTGGTCTTACACTTTTCCCAATTTAAGACCAAATTAGTCTCCTCGCATATTTTCAACACAAGTCCCAAATGCTTCAAGTATTCATCAAAAGTGTCCCCAACCACGGAAAAATCATCCATAAATATCTCAATGGATTCTTCCATCATGTCGGAGAAAATGGCCATCATGTAATGTTGAAAAGTGGCTAGAGCATTGCACAACCAAAACAACATTCTTTTTAAAGCAAAGATCCTATAAGTACATGTGAAAGTGAGTTTCTCTTGATCTTCAGGGGAAATAGCAATTTGATTATAGCCTGAGTACCCATCTAAGAAGCAACATAAGGCTCTTCCAGCAAGCCTATTAAACATTTGATCCATGGAAGGTATTGGAAAATGATCCATTTTGACCATAGATTGAGCTTTCGGTAATTTATACACACCCTCCATCTGGTAATAGTCCTTATAGGAATCAATTCACTATTTGAGTTTGGGACCACGATCACACCCCGTTTCTTTGAGATGTATTAGATGCGGCTAACCTATGGGCTATCAGAGATGGGATATATAACACTGGTATCCAACCACTTAATAATCTCCTTCTTCACTACCTCTTGCTTGGAAGGATTCAATCAATTTTGATATTCAATACTAGGAGTGCATTTATCTTCAAGTTTGATCTTGTATGTACAAATACCCGGAGGTACCCAATAATGTCTGTAATGGACCAATCAATAGCTTTCTTGTATGTTCTCAAGACCGATAATAGAGCTTCCACTTTCCATTAAGAAGGACCGTTGTTATGATCACTGGTAGCATCTCATTTGGCCCAAGGTATTAATACTTCAAATGAGTGGGGAGAGGCTTGAGCTCCAATATCAAAGGTTCAATAATATACGGCTTTGTGGGAGGAGTCTCTCTATTCAATAAATCAAGATTGAGCTTCTTTGGAGCAAAAGAATAGGAGCCCACACCCACAAGTGCATTCACCACTCCCTCATAGACATCACATGCATCCATATTAAGATTTATGAGGAATTTCGCCAACACCTCCCCTACATGTTCACTCTCCATTGTTTCATCTACGACCTCATCAATAGTGTCAATCACTGAGATCACACTCATGTCCCTTGGTTGCATCATTGACTTGCAAACATGGAAACTCACCTTTTCACTATTCATTTGGAATTTTAGTTCCTCACTTTGTACATCTACCAATACTCTACCCATGACCAAGAATGGTCTCCCCAAAATAATTGAGACTTCAAAGTCAACCTCGCAATCCAAGACTAGAAAGTCGGTGGCAAAAATAAACCGGTCTACCTTGACAAGGACATCATGGAGAATACCCATGGGTCTCTTCATTGTTCTATCCGCCATAAGCAACCTCATAGTGGTGAGCCTAGGGACACCAAGTCCCAACTTCTTATAAATAGCAAGCGACATTAGGTTTCTAATAGCTCCAAGATCTCAAAGAGCCTTAGAAAATTGATACACTCCAATGGTGCAAGGTATAGTAAAAGCTCCCGGATCCTCCTCCTTTTGCACCAATGTGCTTCTAACGATTGCACTACAATAGTGCGTGACATCGATGGTATCAAAATCCAAACTCCTCTTTTTGGTGATGAGATCCTTCATGAACTTTGTATGACTAGACCTTTTTTCAAAAGCTTCAACCAAAGGAATATTCACCGACAATTGTTTAAGCATAAATAAGAACTTGAAAACTTCCCCTCATAAATTTTTTCTTTAATCTTTGCGTAAATGGAGAAGGAAGTTTAGGAATAGGAAAAATTACTTTAGGGATCTCTCCCTCCTTATTTTGATCTAGAACCACTGCTTCTTTTGAATGTGATGAATATCACTTTCCTTATTAAGACTCTTGGTCAGTGCATCTTTCTCAATATTTTTGGTCTTATCTTGCCTTTCCTCCTCTTTGTCCTTTCCCACTATTTTACCACTTCTAGTGATGGTGTCACTCGGTAGAATTCCTTTTTGGCTTTGGTTTAATGAAGCTGATATTTGACCAATTTGGGTATCACATTGCTTGATTGAAGTTGAATGTGAGTTGACCAATTGACTCATTTTAGAGAGCCCATATTTGACCTCTTTGATGCTGGAGTCGGTCAACTCAACCTTCTTCAACACTCTTGCAAGTATATCTTTCATTTTTGAGATTGCGGGATCACTTGTGGATGGCTGGTTTGAAAATTGTTGGTTATTCCTTGGAGGAATATATGCATTAGAGTTCCTATTGTTGAATCCTTGGTCCCAATTGTTTTGATTTCATTCTCTCCAATTAGGACCATCACTATTACTATCTCTCCAATTTGAGCCACCGTGATTGTTATCTCTCCATCCGGCATCATTTTAGTTATTGTCTCTCCAATTGGCATCACCTTGATGGTTTTGCTCCTTGTTCAACATTGATTCCATTAACCCTGCTACCAAGGTCCTTGATTAGATCCTTGGTGGTTCGGTCAGGAACCCCCCGCTTAGTTGCTCACATAATTGGCCTCTTCTTTGCACACTTGATAACACTCTTTGTTTCTAGGCCCCAAATCACTAGCCCCAATTGAATTCACATTTAGAGTGCCACCTCCCATGACATGCTTAGTGAGCACCAACATTTGCATCATCAATTTTACCATAGTTTCATCTCTTTCCTCCTTTTTCATTGCTTTCTTTGACAACTCCTTTGAACTTCATCACTCACAATCTACGAGTCTCTTATGTGCCAAGGTCAGTTGGTTTTTGTCAAGCAGTCAAGCAAACCACTAGCCACTTTATATGATTGATCCATGAGGGATGTTTCCACTATATTGTTTTTCATGGACTCATTCACCACATACTTGACCTATAGAAAACTTGGAGGAGCACCACATTGGGCAAACCATAGTTTGGGCATTGTTGAGCTTCTTCTTAAATCGCAACCATATTTCATGTAACGTCTCAGACGGAAATTGCTGAAAGTTATTGATTTTGTCTCGGAGTTGAATCATCTGGGAAGTAGGAAAAAATATCTCAAGAAATGCACCAGTCAACTTGTCCCAAGATGTAATTGACTTCTAGAGCAACTCCCCCAAGCAAATAGTAGCCTCCCCGTAAGAGAGAACGGGAAAAGCCTCAATCTAATAGATTCTTGGAGAATGTTGGCAATGTTGTAGGCCGACCAAAACTCTGCAAAATTCTTCAAATGCCTATTTGGGTCCTCATGTGCTAAGCCCATAAATAGACCCTTCATATTAAGTAAGTGCAACATGATGCCAGTAACATTAAAGTTTGCATTTCCACCTATGGGTGGAGGTTGGATGGCCCTAGCAAAGCCGACTTGTGTCAAATTCTCAACACTCAATTCTTCATCCATGACACCTATAGCAATAAAAAAGAGAAAAAAGTAAAATGAGAAACAAAGACTAGAAGTAGAATTTTACACTAAATAGTAATTTCTAAAATGTATTCCCCGGCAACAACGCCAAAATTTGATATCACCCAAATTATATCATTAGATGGTATAAAGCGGTCATTGTATCAAATATAGAACTTAACTAGGTTAGGGTCAAACTCCACAAAAAATATAAGAGGGAAATTTCAATTGAAGTGTAGAACCCAACTTTAAATTTCGAGGAGGATAAAAGGGGTTTGATTTTATCCAACTAATTTTTATGGATTAAGATGTTGATTAACTTATAATTATGAGAATTAAACAAGGTTGTGTTTTTGAATGAGGAATAATTCAAATGGGTCTAACTTGCAGACCTCACTAATAGACATGCATAGCAATAAACAATGAGTCTTAGAGTCCTCTAATGTCTTTCGACCCAAATAGAAGAATTTCACATCAACTCCTTTTAGACAATGAATGTGTGCTAACAAACCCTAATTGCCTATTATAGGTGACTATACTTGCAATAGCCCAAGTCATTAGATGAGGGAAAAAGAACCTCAAATCTCCGCTATTTATCCTTTTTACTAATTTAAGCTTCTTTGGAGAAGCAAGCTAAGAATAAAGGCGCACTTGATGTTTGCAATCACAAAAATCATTAAAGTGAAAGGATAAATAGTCACCATCCACAGACCTATTAGCAAAGTACTACATCTAGAAGATCCAATTACATAATCCAAACATTAGGAACCACAATCCTAAGTAGGGTTTTAGCTACTCATGATAGTAATTAAGGACATAGAAGAGTAAATGACAGATTGAGACATTAATGCTTCACAAAAATAAAGAAGTATAACAAATCCTGTACAATATAAAAGATAGTAGAAGCAAATTCTTGCAATAAATATGTTCAAAACCTTGTTTTCTACAATATCACTCTTTTCTTTCTTTTCTCTCTCTATATTTACTTCTCAGAACTTAATACTAAGAGTTCCCCTTTTACAAAGTTGGGGAAAATATTTTTTAAAGGATCAGAATTGGTCATGCATTTAATTGCAAAACTGCCACCGTGTCCCACTTTGCGGTCGCAGAATGGCCGAAGAGCTGATATGCGGTCCGCATTGCTGGACAGTAGGATGCAGAGTGGGTCTTCCATTTTGTGCACTAGGTCATCTGTCAATTTCTACGGTCGCAGAATGAGTCTGCAGAGCTGGTCTGCGGTTCACAAAAGGATTCAGGAATTCGCAGAGTCGACCTTGACTTTTCTCCCCGCTTTTGATCGTAGAGTGATTCTGCGGATCGCAAAACTAGTCTGTGTTGACACCCAATTTTGGCTCTCCATATTTTTGATTAATTATTTTAAGCTTCTAAAATTTTAAATGAAACGAAATAAATATTTGATTGGTTGAAAGTGACTTTTGCTTACTATTTTAATGATGTTTTTCCATTTTTCTTTTTGAGGATATATATATATA
>JACEIK010001645.1:170176-188366 GCA_018107945.1 Datura stramonium | reverse complement strand
CTACAATTATACATATACATTTCAGCCCATACACGTTATTCTACACACTCTATATAATTATATGTACATTTTTTCAATTATTTCACATATACTTTTATACTACGCATATTTCACATATCATGAGTATATTATATGTATACCATACTATCCACATACCCCTTACATCTTTTCACAACAAAATTAGTTTTAAGTTATTTTGCTACATTTATCTTGATTATTTCAGGCTACTACTTATCTATATACACACCCTGTATATTATTTGTATACTTTATATATCTCATAGATTTTTTGCAAATTATATCCAGATTATTTCAATATATTTTTATCACTAATTTTAATATTTCTTTTGCAGGTAATAATGAATAAATATTTTCCCCTAGTGTATCTTAAGCTAATTTAAGGATTATCTTCGGATAGGCTTCAAGGGTGTCTAACACCTTTCCCTTGGAGTAAATAAAATCCTTACCATGATTTTCAACAGTTTTCCGCAGACTAAAATAGAGTTTTACATTAAAAAAATGATTTTCCTAATATTTTTTCTAAAATTTAGGTGGCGAGTCTAAACCTTTCAAAATCAAGTAGAAGAGTCAGACGTTGCAAACATATTTTGACCAGCTCAAAATGTGGCACAACAAAATAACGACTCTGGTGGGGATGCTAGACATTTAGGTTTTGACCTTACAAGATTTAGCTTAAGATAAATATTTTGGGGATGTTTTCTCACTTTTTCCTGATTTTTGTTGTCATATTATTGTCTACATACTATTTATTTTCTTTATTATTTGTGTAATATATAAACTGATTTATTTGAAAGGACGCAAGTCAAATCCAAACTTGTGTTCCTTATTGTTTTGAAAACATTATGTGTTACTGCTTTTCTTACACTGTCACTTGCATTTAATATCGAGTCCTTGGCCGTACACTTACACACACTGTGGTTCACGCGAGGAGTTATCTTTACACTCCTCCAAACCTTCTTTGGATTCTCTAGTTTTAGAGTTAGTACGTTTAGTTTTACTATGTACCTTCTCGCAATTATTTCACAGTCCTACTCTGGCAAAATCTAGGAAAAGCTCTTACTCTAGAAAAAGTAAGTCATGATGCATGCACCTTAGACAGGACAATCCAAGGTATGACCACTATAATTAGGAAGCCTCCCTTTTGTCCAAGGTCTTTTTCCTAACGACATACTCTTTTTGTGAGTTTGATGAAAATAATCCAGACTTAAGACATGACGGGTTCAGAACGAACGTACTCACATCATACCCTTTCCTTTTTCCTTTCTTTCAGATGAAAATCAATTGGAATTCACCAAATATTCACAGGATAGCCTTGGCTCCCCATAACCTACAGACCTAGTGGCAGAACATTCGTGTGCCACATGGGGTGGAAGTTCGGTAATATTTGGGGTTTCTAATGTCGTTGTTGGGAATCACTCTAACAAAACTTTCATCACTCTAATGACGAAATTTTAGGATCCTACCACTGTCACATTCAGATTTCTGGAATTTGAAATAACCCCTACCCTAGAGGAGATTAGTGGGTTCACAGAACTACCGTCCGACAGAAGAAAGCCTGCGCTCCCGTCATTCATATCGAGGGAGATTTTTTTTTAGTTTTTGGGATTGAATGTATACCCATCTCTAAGAAATATAAAAGATGGACAAGTCAAGTTGGAGTATCTCTTCAAAAGGTTCAGCCACCATGACAGCTTCGACCGACATCGGGATGAGTTCGCATGCACCCGGGGGAGGTGGGAGCAGTTGCGACCACAAGTTTTTGCAATGGCCTTCTTGGGGACTTTGGTCTTCCCAAAAAGGATGCACAAGATCAACATAAATCTCCTTCCATTGGTTATGAGTGTCCTTACAGGTCTAGACGAACTGACACTTGCTCCCATGATCCTCGCAGAAATATTTCAAGCATTATCAACATGCTCGAAAGGACATGATCCCTTCGGAGGTTGCAATTTGCTGCTACAGGTTTGGGCGATGGAGCACTTCTACCAGCGCCATGCCAACATGGATTATTATATTTATGCCCCCAACAGAATCTAGAGCCATGAAGAGAGGCTAAGATTTTAGAATGCGCCCATTGGGGAGGTGGAATGGCGTGCCTTTCTAACCAACATCACATGAGACTTTATCCAATGGAAGTACCCATGGTTGGCAGGAAGAGTTATATTGAGAGCCCCACATTAGTACTTCATTGAGTTGATTGGGTTAGGAGGTATTCAGTCGTCTGCCCCGCTCAGGGTGATGAGGCAATTTGGTCTTCTTCATGACATACCTTTATGGTCCCTTATGGCCCCGTATGAGGACAGGTACAAAGCTCTCATCCCCATAACACGGATAAGGAACTTGCAGAATGAGTGGAGATACCTAAGAATTCTCAGTATAGAAGAGATCAAGTGGTGCATGCCCGATTATTATGCTTGGTTCACTGTAGGAGGCCATGGGGTCCATCCAAGTGGAGTAGGTTATGACAGGGTAGCAGACATTGGCCTAGGTGATCGGGTTGGACTCGAGATACTACCACATATGGATCTCACAATCTCTATGTTCAGACAAACGACCAGGTTCTATAAACCACATGATGCAGGGGATTGGGAGAGATCCCGAATTTCCTAGGATGGAGGAATACCCCATTGAAGAAGACCTTGAAGAAGATCCTGAGGAAGACCTCATCGAAGAGAACCTCATCGAAGAAGACCCTGAGAAAGACCCCATTGAAAAAAACCACATCGAAGAAGATCCCGAGGAAGACCCCAGTATATATGACCCCAATGATGGGGGAATAATGGAGATGGGTCCAGGTGAGGAACTCAAAAATATTCCAACACNACCGAGGAAGACCCCAGTATATATGACCCCAATGATGGGGGAATAATGGAGATGGGTCCAGGTGAGGAACTCAAAAATATTCCAACACAGTATCCCGATGGAGAGTCGGAGGCCCAATCAGAATTTAGGCTAGAGGGACATGGCGAGGAAGGGAGCTGGCAAATGGGTGACCCTGAGGAGTCCTCAGAAGATGATTTTCTTAAGTATCTTGAGTGCTACCCCGAATTCCATTATGATCTGTCAGATGATGATGGCCCTACATGGACTTAAGTCATCTCTCGTGTACCCCTTTTTCTACATCCCCTTGTATGCCCTCGCGACCATCCCTTGCATTTTTACCTATTGATCTCTAATGACTTTGTTGTAACTCCCAAAACCTCTTTTATGAAATAAGATTGTTCTGGACTCTAAATGTGTCGAAATGAATCATTTTCTATCAACTTGTATGCAACGTAGGCCTAGCTCTAGCAAAAAAAGGCCCTGAGTACATATGATGCGTTTGTTCAACATTATTTGTTTACATGCTAATTTTATATATCTACTCAAATCGCATCGGCTAAACTAACTCCTTATCTTTTTTCTATTTTTCTATATTTATTTTTACCCCTGATAACATAAGTTGATTTGTGTTGATCAAACTGGCTGAGTTATGCTATAATTTGAGATCTAAAAGAAAAATGACTGAATCTGATGAATCCAACACTGCTGCGAATGTCCTTGTGTTTGCCGAAAATTCAAAAAGCTCACAAAGAAGGGTATATATGCGGAATAACAAGCAAATGTCTTATTTAGAGCAGGAACTTGAAGTTCTAAGGGAAGAATTTCACCAAGTGTGAGACCTAACAAAGCTCAACATGGAAACCTTCCCACACCCGCTTCACTTTCCATATTTAGAAATACCCGCTTCGGAACACTTTCCCAAATCTGTGTATCCAACCCATATACCCCTCGCCAATTCTGGCCTACCTTCAATCACTCCCACCAATTTACCAAATCCTAGCAAACAAACTCCATATGTCCCCAATTACACTAATGGACCACCAAATTCTCTACCTGCAGTTAGGGTTGTGCCTAACCCGTCACTACCAAATCAAGTTGGTACCATGTATGCTTACCCAAACAACGCAGCACAAACTTGGGGCACACATTGCGACTTCTTATGATCTACAGGTACCAACCGTGTATACGATTGAGGCTCCCACTTACACAGCACCAGTTACGGTCAGAGTCCCGTATGAGATTGATCAGTACGCATAAATGGAGAAAGATGCCCTGGATAAAAGAAGAAGATTTGATAACTAGTCAATTTGATAGTCTAAAAAGGGCATTGAAAATTTTGCGAATCACCCGAGGAAGTGAGTCTGGATTATGATGACTTGTGTATCCATCTTGATATTGACATGCGGTGGAATAAAAACCACCCAAGTTTGACATATTTGACGGAACGGGTGATCCCCATACGCATTTGAGGGCTTATTGTGATAAGCTTGTGGGGGTAGGAAGAAATGAGAAGTTAAGGATGAAATTGTTTACCTGAAGTTTTTCAGGAGAAGCATTGACTTGGTACCCCTCCAGGACCCCCGCAAATGGCGCGATTGGCAAGAAATTGTAGAATACTTCATGACTCGCTTCAGGTTAACACCGAGATTACTCCAGACCAATTTTCATTAGTCAACATCCAGAAGAAATCATCTGAGTCATTTCAAGAGTACGCACGACGCTGGAGATTTGATCTTGCTAGGGTCCAACCCCCACTAGAAGAAAGTGAGTTCACTAAGTACTTCATCCGAGCTCAAGAAGGTATTTATTTGAGAAGATGGTGGGAATGATGGGCCAGAAATTTGTAGAATTAGTCAAAATGGGAGACTTTTTGGACGAAGGCATCAAATCTGGAAATATTCAATTTATGGCCACACTGCAAGCTGCAAGTAGGGCCATACAATCAGGTTCCCTCAGTAGTGCCAAGAAGAAGAAGGGAGATGTATCGATCGTCGCACCTTACTACCAACATGTAGGGTTATCTGGTCGATACCCTAAAAACCCGCAAATTATTGCACACACCCCATATGTTCCATATCCAGTGTATAATGTTCAACCCCACTATAATCTATCCCGAGCACCAGCACGTCAGAATCCACCAAAAACCTATCCCCCTGTCAAAGCACCTGTCTACCAAAATAGACCAACATACGTACCAAGGCCACGTCCAAATTTAGAAGCTAGAACAACCCGCACTTATACACCCATCGCCGAACCTTTGGCTCAATTATTTGGGAGGCTAAGGGCAGCAGGGTTACTACAACCAGTTGAAGGAAGACTTCTTGACCTAATCCCTTGAAATTTTGATGAAAATAAATGATGCGCTTATCACTCGGGTATTCGGGGACACGACACTGAGGAGCGCTACAGCTTGAGAAACTGAATTGAGTTTTTTTATAAAGAATGGAATAATTAAATGCACTCCAATGCCTCAAAATACAGACAACAACCCACTACCGAACCATGGGAACTAAGGAGTCAACATGATAACCTTGGATGAAGAATATGACATGAGGGGAACCATTGTGCCTGTTAAAAACACAGAGGCGGTCGCTACAACATCTTCGATCGCACCTTTCATCACAATTCAGCTAAGGGCACCTCTAACCATTCAGACACACCATCCCAGATTTGTAGTGACCACCGTAATTACCAAGAAATTAGACTATAACTCTTAGGCAGTACAATGGGATTACCAAACAGAAGAAAAGGCTAAGATGATAAACACTACAATAACTCATGAAATATCCAAATCAAGAAGATGTTACGTCCCAGGTAACCTCAACAAACCAGCACCAGGATAAGAAGAACAGAACCAAAAGTGGAACGTTATTGATGCTAAAATTGCAGAGTCCTGGAAGAAGATGCAGATGAAGGATTACTCGGTCAAGGAATAGTTGAAAAAGACACCGGCCCAAATATCCATCATGTCCTTGTTGATGAGCTTTGAAGGTCATAGGAATGCTCTAGCTAGAGTATTAAATGGAGTGAGCATACCGGAAGGAACCATAGGTGAAACATTAGCTGCAACCATTGGGAGAATGGTAGAAGCCGATAATATCTCTTTCCATGATGATGAACTTCACCAGAAAGAGCAGGACATAATAAAACACTTTATATCACAGTAAGATGTGGCAACAAGTTTGTGTTGAGTATTGATCGATGACAACTTTGGTTGCAACATCTGTCCTCTTACTACTCTGAAAGACATGGGGATAAGCATAAGAGAGACTAGAGAGAGCCACGTGAAGGTCAGATCTTTTGATGGAGCGCAAAAGAGCGTTCTGAGAGAAATACACCTGATATTATAGGTTAGACCTGCTGAGTTCCTCATCTTGTTCCAAGTAATAGATGTCTCATCTACTTATAACATATTGTTAAGGATTCCTTGGGTCCATATGGAAAGAGCAGTTCCCTCCACACTCCATCAGTGCGTTAAGTTTGAATGGGACCACACAGGGGTCGTGGTTCACGGAAAACTCAGTCACCCCGTTTATTCTACAACTACCTCACCAAGCATTGAAGAATTGGATGGAGTTGATTTTCATACTGTAGAAATCATGCAAGCTACGAATGTTGGGGGAAGATAGAATCCAACGAGGTAGAGATGTTAAGAACAGCAAAATGGTGGCCTCAGAAATGTTGAAGTACGAATATCAGTCCAAGACCGGACTTGGAGTCAATTCCAATGGAATAATTGAACCAATTCAATTAAATCATCAGAACGATGCCTTTGGACTTGGACATGAGTCTACCGTGGGAAAGGCCCGCAACATGCATTTTGAAAAGAAAGTGTTCATATCGGAGCATGTTCCAGCCTTAGGACAGGGGATCACGTCAGAACCTGATGAGTGCATCACAAAAGGGATAGAGAATCTATTCATAGCAATGACTATAGAAGACTATGGAGAAGAAGAGATGGATCTTCAGATGCTGACCATTCGTGATGCTGAATCGGGAGGTCTTGCAGAATTGAACCACTCGTCAGTCCCTGTTTCAACATGAGTCCTGCTCTAGTTTTAGTGAAAATCTTCATTCAACAGTTATGACATGCAACAAATCTGATAGGCAAAGTGCAAATGATGAACAGGATTATGAGGAATACGATGAAAGCATGATGCCTGAAAACCTACCACATGAGATCGAGCAGCTTAAGAGTTAGAAGAAATAAAACTTAGAGGAAACTAAGTTGATCAACTTAGGGGATGAAGAAACAGTAAAGGAAACCCGGATCAACATACAATTAAAGGATAAAGAGAAGCAAAAATTGATAGAGTTGATTAAGCAGTACATCGATATATTTGCTTGGTTCTATGATGATATACCAAGATTAAGCATCGACATCATCTCACACAAGCTCCGAACTAATCCCAACTGCCCACCAGTCAATCAGAAACCAAAAAAGTTCAAGCCTAACTTAAGTTTGAGAATTGAGGAGGAGGTGACTAAGCAGATTGAAGCAAATGTAGTGAGGGTCACAAACTATGCTACCTGCTTAGCCAGTATTGTGCTAGTGCCAAAGAAGGACCGAAAGATCAGGATATATGTAGAGTACTGAGAACTCAACAAATCCAGTCTCAAAGATGATATCCCACTTCCAAATATTCATATACTCATCCATAATTGTGCAAAACATGAGTTGTAGTTGTTTGTCGATTACTTTGCAGGATACTACCAGATCATGATTGATGAAGGTGATGTAGAAAAGATGGCATTTACCATTCCATAGGGAGTGTATTGTTACAGGGTAATGCATTTTGGTCTCAAAAATGCAGGTGCGGCCTATATGAGGGCCATGACTATCCTTTTCATGACATGATTCATAAGGAGATTGAGGTCTATGTGGACGATGTCATTATCAAGTCCAAGAAGAGTTTGGATCACTTGATCGATTTGAAGAGGTTCTTTGAGAGGTTGCAGAGGTACAACCTAAAATTAAATCCAGCAAAGTGTGCATTTGGAGTTCCCACTAGAAAGCTATTGGAGTTCATCATTAGCAGGAGAGGCATTGAGTTAGATCCATCAAAAATCAGGGCGATTCAAGATTTACCTCCCTCAAAGACTAAGAAGGAGGTGATGAGTTTCCTTGGGAGACTTAACTAAATTAGTCAGTTCATAGCACAATCTAAGATGATTTGTGAACCTATATTCAAATTACTGAAGAAAGATGCTTCCACAAGATGGACAGAAGAATGTCAGAAGTCCTTTAACAAAATCAAGGAGTACTTATCAAGTCCACAAGTATTAGTCCCACCAGAACTGGGAAAGCCTCTGCTACTCTACTTATCTATGATGTATGGTACATTTGGGTGTGTGTTGGGGAATCACGATGATACGAGAAAAAGGGAGAAAGCCATATATAACTTGAGAAAGAATTTCACACCGTATGAGGCAAGGTGCACTTTATTGGAAAGTACATATTGCGCCTTGACTTGAATTCACAAAAGTTGAGGAACTACATGTCTGCATACACCAAATACTTGATCTCAAGATTGAATTTGCTCAAATATATCTTTTAGAAACCGATGCCTACCGGAAAGCTAGAAAAATGGAAAATTTTGCTAAGTGAATTTGATATTGTATACGCGACTCATAAGGAAATCAAGAGACAAGCCTTAGCTGATCACCTTGTAGAAAACCCGGTGGACAAGGATTAATAGCCACTCAGAACTTACTTTCCCGAGGAAAAAGTACTGTTTGCAGGAGAAGAAATTTTTGAGTCATATGATGGGTGGAGGATGTTCTTTGATGGAGCGTCAAATTTCAAAGGAGTTGGAATTGGCGTAGTATTGATTTCAGAATGAGGACAACATTATCCAATTTCAGCGAAAATTAGGTTTCCTTGCACAAACAATATGGCAGAATATGAAGCTTGTGTTCTCTAACTAAGAATAGCAGTGGACATGAACATTAAAGAACTCTTGGTGATAGGAGATTCCAACCTATTGATTCATCAAGTACGAGGAGAGTGGATCGCCAAGAACATCAAGATCCTTCCTTATTTGCACTATGTGAAAGAAATAAGCAAAACGTTCATAAGGACTGAGTTCAAACATATCCCTCGGATCCAAAATGAGTTTGTTGATGCCCTTGCAATTTTGTCCTCAATGATCTAACATCCGAACAAGAATTATATTGATCTTATCAAAGTGGAGTTACATGCATACTGTTTTCACGTAGATGGGGAGCTGGATGGAAAACCATGGTACTATGACATCAAAAGGTTGCTTGAGGCAAGAGAGTATCCAGAGAATGCAACTAGCAATCAAAGATGGACTTTAAGGAGGATGGAGAATCATTTTTTCTTCAACGGAGGAGTCTTATATAGGAGAACTCCATATTTGGGATGGCTAAGATGTGTCGATGTCGTAGAAGCAACAAGGTTGCTGGAAGAAATACACGTAGGGACATGTGGGCCTCAGATGAATGGATTCACTTTGGCGAAGAAGATTTTGAGGGCTGGATACTTTTGGATGACCATAGAGAGAGACAACATTCGATACATACAGAAATTTCATCAATATTAAAGCCACAGAGATTTCATACGAGTTTCGCCGAATGAGCTCAATCTAATGGGTCTCCTTGGCCATTCGCTGCTTGGGGCATGAATGTAATCGGGCCAATAGAACCGCTAGCATCAAATGGGCACCGTTTCATCCTGGGATCTATTGATTACTTTACAAAGTGGGTCCAAGCTTCCACATACAAGGCAGTGACAAAGAAAGTGGTAGCCAACTTCGTTTGCAATAACATAATTGTTACACTCCGTAAGTTTTTATCGTTTAATAGAAACGTGCGTGCGTATGTTGAGAGTTTTGAAGTAAGACGCATGCAGGGAAAGTACTGGGGGATAAATACACGAACATGGCACCGAGGGAGTAGGAGGCCAAGGCCAGAGGCCAGGCACCTTGGGCGCCGCACCGCGCCAGCCGGTCTAGCGCTATGGCCGGCGCGCGGCACACCCTTGCCTAGCGCAATGGGTGGCGCCCCGCACCCCCTTGCCACTGCCTCCTATATATATGTTTTAAGTGTGAAGTTTAATTCATTTGTAAATATTTCAAAAACAGACCCTCGGCCCTATGACGAAGTTCTCTCAACTTTTCTTTGGTTTTTCATCAAATTACACCATTAAACTCCGTCCAAATTACAGTTATTAATATCGAAAGATATCGTTCTTTGCCAACTCCTACTGTTGAAATAACTTTATTCTCTCAGCATAAAGGTTGCAAGTGAGTATAATTGCTGGCTATAGGTTGGAACTAATCGGATAAATGAAAGTCGGCATTCGAGGTATGTTAAGGGTTATCTCTTCAGCAATTTATTCTCTCCGTATAATAATACGACCTATCCTTCGAAACAAGACAATGATCCTGTATATTGTAACCAGCTGCTGCCAGTAGATAATGAGCTTATATGTTGTAATTAGTTACTGCTAGTAGATAAGGATCATGTACGTTGTGATTAGATGCTTTCAGTAGAATACGATTATGTATGTTGTGGTTAGATGCTAGAAAACGTATTGAGAGTATATTGCAGTATCCCTTGTCGGGAAAGATTATATTAAGTGCGAATCATGCTAGGGGTGTCACAGAAACTCCTCTTTCTTTAGTTCACAGTATTAGTAGAATTCTAATGTTTTGTTTTCATGCCAAGGCCTTAGAAGTTTATGGTTAGTTGTGGGGCCTGATTTGGTAAGTTAAACAGCGTAGGGCACATCCGGGCGATATAGCTTTAAGTTTGATGTCTGTATTTTCAGTGAAGCTCGCCTAGAGGCCATTGGCGTACCTTGACGCCTTCAGGGCCAGAATTTGAATAGGATGGTCTTCTACCCTAGAGTCAGCGGAACCAGGGTTGCCTAGTGAATTGAAGGTCATCCTGCATGTAGTTGGCTACTGTTAGTAACTATTAGTTTCAGTCGACTTAGTGCTTGTCGTACAGGACACTTAGGACACCATCCCAGTTTTTTCAAGTCTGATAGATCGGTGGATACCCTAAGGAGGGAACTTTATTAGTAGTTAGATGCGAGGCCAACGCCCCGACCTACTCTTATAGATGCCTAGGTATAGGTTGTCGCAAGTGTCTAGTTCCAGATAAACCTACCTGCGAGGATACGAAACACCCATGGAAGCCATAGGAGATCTAAACAGACTAGGTTGAAGTCTAAAGAGACTCATACCATAGTATCACGGTGTTACTTCCAGGCTAGGAGTTATGGTAAGCTGCATGTGGAGAGTTAGGGCTAGCTGCTTTGGAGCATGTCCGATTAGTAGCAGCCCCACAATTATTCTCAGCGGAGGAACTAAATAGTTGGTCACTTGCGACCTTACAGAAAGCATATAAGTTATCCTTGCCTCAGCATGACCTTCAAACTATTGCTTAGGTCACCCGGAGCTCGACCTTTTCTATCTAAGTCAACGGAGGTTGTCATCACTACCAGAACACTCTGGCCAGGTGTAGGCATACATACTGTGCCTGTTGGCAGCTGTATAGACCAATTCAGGGGCGAGTAAGAGTAGATGTCTCATTAGGCGTAAGGAGCCCAGATGGATCATATTCAGTTGCAGGAGCCCAAATGACTCATATTCAGTTACAGGAGCCCAGACGGCTCATATTCAGTTACAGGAGCCCAGATAACTCATACTCAGTTACAGGAGCCCACACGGCTCATATTCAGTTACAGGAGCCCAGACGGCTCATACTCAGTTTCAGGATCCCAAATGACTCATGCTCAGTTACAAGAGTCCGACAACTCATATTCAATTATAGGAGCCTAGACGGCTCATACTCAGTTACATGAGCCCAAACGGCTCATACTCAGTTATAGGGCCCAAACGACTCATATTCAGTTACAAGAGCCCAGATGGCTCAGACACGGCTATAGGAGCCTAGAAGGCTCACATTCAGTTACAGGAGCTCATACGACTCATATTTAATTACAAGAGCCCAGATGGATCAGATATAATTATAGTTACTTGCAGGGGCTAAGGGGTACCAATAGGAGTATATAGACTGATTGGCACCTGCTGAGGCTTATGGGGGCCTAGGTAGGTTTTTACTGTGTTTCTTGTACCTTTCAAGCTTATGGGGGCCAGGTTAGGTTCTTATTTGTATACTTGACTGTTAGCTATAGCTTATAAATGTATAGTTGTACAGTTTCAGCTCACATATGTGTAGTGATTTACTAGATGCAGGTTATGGATAAGAAAGCTTATAGGTTATCTCCTGCCCCTTCTTGCTACTTATTTTCATCTTTATCAGCTTCTAATCATCTTTTTGTTACTGCCTTACATATTCGGTACATATTGTACTGACGCCCAAGGATGGGGCGCTGCATACTTGCTTGCAGGTTTAGACAAACAGGTTTGGGGATCTCCTAGCAGTTGTCTAGAGTAAGCAGATTGGTCAGCTCCTTTCATTTGGAGTTGCCAGGTTGTAGAGGTTACCTGTCTTTTATTTGTATAGCATTTGGGTAGGCCAGGCCCTTGTCCCGACCAATATGTTCACTCTTAGAGGCTTGCAGACTATAATATTCAGTTAGTTGGTTGTTGTTGGACGTGTGGGGCCCATTTATGTCTTATTTTGTGTATTGGCTGTGTGGGGCCCATTTATGTCTTATTTTGTGTATTGGCTGTGTGGGGCCTAGCATAGCTGCTTGTTTTCTTTCCTGCTATAACTAGACAACATGATGGCCATGTCGGCCTGCATAGGATCCCTTTTTATTATGCTGGCTGGGTTAGCTGTCTTCCTTTACAGATGCTGCATGGCTTTGTCGGCCCAAGGCTGTGTTTACAGATGAGATATAATAGTTTATTTTCTTGATTTTGAGTTACTGGTAGGCATCAAAGTTGCCTATGCCCAGCTAGGTCAGCCCAAATCCCAGTGTGGCAGTAGGTGTCAGTATGCCTCCCAAGGTGGGGCGTGACAATAAGAAATTCCACAACTTATCGGTCACAGATGAATGGGGCAGTTGAGGCTACAAACAAGAACATCAAAAAGATTTTGAGAAAATTGTGGATAGTAATAGATAATGGCATGAGAAGCTATTGTACTCTCTACTCAGTTATCTCATTAAAATTAGAACATCTATAGGGGCAACTCCCTACATGTTGTTATATGGTTTAGAAGCAGTAATACCTATAGAGGTGCAAATACCTTCCCTAAGGATCATCTAAGAAGTTGGTTTGGATGATGCAGAATGGATCCGCAGCAGGCATGAGCAGTTGATGTTAATTGACGAGAAAAGAATGAATACAGTCTGTCACAGCCAGCTCTACCAGAACAGAATGATCAAGGTATTCAATAAGAAAGTTAAGCTCCGACAATTTATGTCGGTGCAACTGGTATTGAAGAGGATATTTCCCCATCAGGATGAAGCTAAAGGAAAATTTGCACCAAACTAGCAAGGTCCCTATATTGTGCACAGAGTACTCTCAGGAGGAGCGATAATTCTAGAAGAAATGGATGGCAAAGTGAGCACAAAACTGATCAATTCAGACGCCATCAAGCAGTACTACATATGAAGACAGTAAAGAACACCCTTCTTTCTTTGTATCTTGCATATTTTTGTTGAAATAGAACTACGTACTCACCTAACTTCCCACAATGGGGTATGTAGGCAGACCACGTCAGGTCCGCTCTCCCTTAGAAAAACCAAAACACATTTTCATGTACTTAGAACTACGTTTGACCTGACTTCCTTGGTGGGATACGTAGGCAATCCTCATCGAATTTGGTCCTTCCATATTTTTATTTTTCTTAAATGTATTGAACTATGTTACGACCTAATTCCATTTGGATACGCAGGCAGCCTGAGTTAGCTCGGTCATTGCATTTTTATTATTATTTTACTTTCCTAATGTACTTGAACCACGTTATGACCTGATTTATTTTGGAAATGTAGGCAGCTTGAGTTAGGCTCGGTTGATGCATCACATATGTTTATGTTTTTATACCCTCGAACTACGTACAGACCTGATTCCTATTGTGGATACATAGGAAACCTAAAAGTTTTGGTCACACCCATAGAAAAATTCCTTTGTTGTAATGAAAACTCAAAAGTATGAATGATCTCACCACCAAAATCATTGCAACATTAGAGAGAGCTGAAGGGACATCAACAACAAGGTGTAGTGATAGTGAAGAAACATTTAGTACATGGTTGGCCATACGAAAAAGCTCAACGAGTTTCGGGGCATGTCATAATCTAAAAAATGATAGAGGATTACTTATATATACGTGATATAGTTATTTTTCTTTTAAAAAAATCAACAAAGGAAAAACTAGTTTTTCAAAATGTGACATATTTTTCAAAATAATCCAGTACTTTTTTACCTACCAAGTCTCTAGACAGGGATCACATGCAGCTTAAAAAGATCGAAGGATTCCAGTAACGAAGCCAATGTCTACAATCAACACAAATCAACAACCCCTCCCAATCTAAGCATTTTTTTCTTTGAGTGCAGGGCAATAGGATAAGGGAAAAACAACATTAAGATGAGATCCCAAGCGCGATCAAAAGCGTCACTTGGCCTGCCACAACATCATTAGCCAAAATCTTATCCCTTATTTTACGTTTGAATATCTTATACCAATTCTCATATTTTCAAACATTTCATCTAAACTTTGCAGGTACTTCCACGGATCTGGATCAAAATACTCAAACTCATAGGGCCCTCATATAAAAAATAGGATAGTTTTCTTCTTTCAAATGACTCCGCTAATTGGAGATTGCCGTTAACTACGTCAAATAACTCCGCCCATCGAAGATTTACATTTAACTATGTTGAATAACTTCGCTGATCAAAGATTGTCGATTGACTATGACAAATAACTCCACCAATCGGAGATTGTCATTTAACTGCATTGAATAACTCTGTCAATCGGAGACTGTCGTCTAACTCGCCAACAACTCAGTTAATCAAAAATTTTATTTTAGCAATACTCCGCCAATTATAGATTTTGTTTCAATACCATCAAGGCTTTGCCAGTCAGTAGTTTTAGTGCAGCAATGCTCTCATGCTCCACCAATCAGAGATTTTGTTTCAGTACCATCAAGGTCTTGCCGATCAGTAGTTTTATTTTATTAATGGTTTCACACTCCGCCTTTCAAAGGTTTTATAGTAAATATTATCAAGGTTCCACCAATAAGAAGTTTTGCTCATGTTGTTGTCCCACCAATGAGAGGCTTATACATTACAAGTAGCTTCACCCATTGAAGCTTTTACCTTACAATTGCCTTGCCAATCGAAGGCCGTTACATTTCAATGGCCACACCGGTCGGAGGCATTCTACATTACAGTCGCCCAGCTAGACAGAGACCTTCTACTACAAGCTCGCCCCACCAGTCGGAGGCTACGCTAAAGTTGCTTCGCCATCAGAATGTTTACAAGTTGTTTTGCCAGTTGGACCTCTTACATTACAATTGCCTCACTAACCAGATACCGCTACATTTCAAGTTGGAGCATTTTACATTTACAGTTTCCCCACCAGTCGGAGGCCTTTTACATTTACAGTTGCCCCGTCAAATGGAGGCTTTCTACTACAAGTTTGCCTTGCCAACCATAGGTTACACTACAAGTTGCTTTTCCAGTCGAAACTTACACTATAGCTACTCAACATATCAGATGTTCTTCAGTTACAACAGTTAATGCTAATCAAGAGCAACTCCATAAATCAAAGGCTGCAATACTTATTTGGCTACACTCTCTACTCTTTTACATTACTATTATTATAATTATCTGTTTACAACTTTGAGTTCTGCAGGTATCTTGGCAATTTTCACCTTCATAGGTCAACACACTACAATGTAGAACTACCTCTAAGCAGCGACTGAGGCATTGCTTTGCAAGGAATACCAAACTCACAAGTCAGAGTCAAAAGGCTAGCGCTCCGACTTTGATTCTCATAATCAGTCATCTGTACTTCCAAATTTAGTGGACATCTATTCCTAGACTCTCAATTCTCTCTTTTTATTTTGCGCCTCTTAGAATATGCATGACACATTGATGTGTTGTGAGTTTACAACACTTTTGACGCTTGAAACTGGGAAATAACCATGGACTTAGGTATGTTTATATGGATATGAGACACTTTTACTTTATTTTTAGGAAAAATAAATGTTGGAGTTGAATTGTGGAAAAGATGAAAAAATTACAGAAAAGTGGCTAAGTACGAACCTCAGTACGAGCCGTACTAAGAGTCTGAAAAAGTCCAATCCAAGAGTGTTGAGGCAAAGGCAACTTACGGCTCATGGTACGAGTCGTACCATGATAGTCGTAGGAAACTTCTAAAGATGTTGCACAGGCTAAGTCTCCTGGTACAGGTAGCAACCACGAATCGTGAGATCTACCTAAGACCCATACCAAGGAGCCATGAAAAAGTTTAGATGAAGTGAAGACTGGCAGGTCTCATGGTACGAGAAGGAGTTATGGGTCGTAGAAATGAGGTACGAGTCATACCAAGCCATTCGTGATAAAGTTCAGAAGATTGCCAGAATTCTCAATATCAAAACACGACTGATTGTACGACTCTTAGGTTCATGATACAAGTCATACCAGTTCACAACACTTAGCCAGATTCAGTAGATGCCAGCCAATGTACGAGTCAAGAGACAACCCGTACAATCTTATTACGGGTCGTAGGTGAAGTCTGCAGCAGTTTCAATAGTTTCTTTGTTTACTTAGGAAAAGGTTCTAAATATTTATATAAATACTTTTTAAGTTATTTTCAGTAGGAGAAGTTAGAAAACACACAAAACACATAGATAGGAAAATTGTTGTTAGCTTTCTATTAAGTCTAGGAGATTTTCTAGCTTGATTTTTTTCATTGTTCTTGAATAATCCTTAATAAATTATTGTAATAATCAAGTGGGTTCCTCTAATCATCTTTATAAATATTAAAATTATGTGTTTATCTATGAATACTTATAATTTTCTTACAATCATGAGAGGCTAAAACCTCCAAAACCAGGATTGTGGGAACCATGGTCAATTAACAAACTAGGGTTGCACGAAGTTATTCAAAACTAATTCTAAACACTTATATTGAATTCTCTTCATCTTTAATATTTCTTAAGGGAGCACAATATTAGGACTTGCCCGAATTCTTTACTTGCTTGAACCTAGAGAAATAGAGATTAGGAAAAGAGAATTACAACAAAGCCTTCAGCTTTATGGGTCAGACTTGAGCTGCGATCACAGGCTAATTAATTTGGGATAAATTTGATAATGATGGAAGTAAAATCGCTCATAATCCTTTACCCAGTGATTGAGTATAGTCATCCAATGGATAAACCAGTCGCTTGGATGAACAGTAGTTATCAAGTTCTACACATAAGAATTGAGATAAATCACAATAAAACCCAAAGTAGTTATAAGCCAATGGAGAACACTTACCCTAGCTAATTACATAATCTTGATAAACAACAATTAATTCTCAATCTTGTTATATAATTGCTTTTATAAAAAACCCCTTTTTGGAGATAACACATTAAAAGCTTAAATACTAGTGTTATTCTATATCTTGACCATATTCCCTGTGGGATCGACCCCAACCTTTATTGGGTTCTTTATTAACAACATCTGTTTCATACTTTATTAGGAGTGTGAGTTTGAGCATTATCAAAAAGTGGCCCCATTGCCGTAAAATACGACTTAGGATTAGAGTAATTGTTGTATTTAAGTTTTAGTTGTTATTTTCTCATTTACTTTTTTTTAGTTTGTGATTCATTCAGGCTACAACAAGGACGTCTCACCTCAAGAACCACCTGTGTGAACACCCAGATGGAAGATAAGAGGTTGGTAGTGTCCATAGGAGAGATGATGAGTATTGATACACTAGCAGACGTCTTGATGAATTATGAGGGAGATGGAGTACCGAGGCACACAGAGTTTCTAAATTCCCTATAGGGAATAGGGTCATATAACTTCAGGTCAAAGAAGTTAGACCTTGATTTAAAGAACCGTGTAACTCCCCCAGCAAAACCATCAGTGAAGGTACCACCAGTTTTGGAACTTGAGGAATTACCTCCCATTTAAAATATGCATTTTTGGGGAAAAACAATATCTTGCCAGTAATTATTGTAGCAATCCTAGCAGACTGGCAAGTAGAGGCACTGGTTGCAGTATTGAAAAGCACAAAAAAGAAATCGGATGGACCATTGTGGACATTATTGGGATCCCTCCAGGCATATGCACCTACAAAATCTAGCTTGAGATAAATTGTGTGCCAAGTATAGAGCATCAACGTCGACTAAACCCACCTATGCAAGAGGTGGTGCAGAAAGAGATTGTCAAGTGGCTAGACGCTGG
>JACEIK010001645.1:52737-66200 GCA_018107945.1 Datura stramonium | reverse complement strand
ATGTACAGAGAATTAGAGTAGCAGGTTAGTAGTAAGTAGTCGAGCGTTGTCTAGTTTTCTTTATTAGTATTAATACAATTTTTCTATTATCTTATTATTCGATTTTGTTACATGTTGTTTCCTTTATTTCGGTTCTTGTATTATTTAATGTTGTTGTTCACTGTTATTTTCTACATGGCTTCTTCACTACTGTATTTTCTTTTCTTATTGATATGTTTTACTTGAATCAAGAGTCTATCGAAAACCTCTCTGCCTTCATAAGATACGAATAAGACAGTGTATGTATCACCCTCCCAAAACCCCATTTGTGAAGTTACATGGAGTATATTATTATTGTTTAACTAGTTCGGGATTAAGTTATAATTGATAGTTTACGATTATAATATATAATATGTTTTACTTGAATCGGAGTTCTTTTACATCATCAATATATAGAAGCTATACTCTTTTAGATATTTGAGGTCAAGATCCAGATTGGACTTGTGTACTTCAAGTAGTGCTGATAGTACCACTAAAACCCACGGTATAAGTTCAATTCTCACTGTCCTTTTATGCTGCTATATTTGTCGAGACTGTTTTTCTATAAGTCGAGGGTCTACTGGAAATAGCCTATCTACCTATGAGGCGGAGGTAAGGTCTTCGTACATTCTACCCTTCCCAAACCTCACTTTATGGGATTACACTGGATTGTTGTTGTTGTCGTCGTCTCACTGTCTCCTTATCACATCTCTTTCCTAATCTGTGATGTAATAATTTTAGTAAGGGAAATGGTCAAATTTACCCCTTTACTTTCTCTTACCTTTGTGTGGGGTAGGGATAGGGAGGTTGTTTCCGATAGACCCTCGAATATTTGAAGCATGGTATAAAGTTCAACCAATATGATGTGAATAATAAACCTGAGTTATACATATGTTCAATAGCATGTGAAAAGGAGCTTCGTTTTACTCTTAGGATGGTAAACTTACATGCTAATGTCAACTAAATTAATGACATTGGACTTGACCTTTTTTTTTGGATAACTGTGGTGTCCGGATCAGCTTACGCACACCTCGACTAATTTCATAGGATACCTGTCACCTCCCACCAGCAACAGGTACCAGGTAACTCTGTCCACCGAGGCATTGGACCTAACTTAGTAACAGTAAAGGCCTTTTCAGTCTACTGGAATTTCAACTTCCATCTTCAGATCAGAGCTGCCAAGAATCTGCAAGATAGCAACTTTGTCAGTATCATTCAACCAATTTGAAAGTAATTTCTAATTTACTTTTCTCACCCCTTGATAAGTTGATTCAATGATACAGATCAAATTCATGTTACGACATTGATTTCGACAAGTAATGATGTAAGCATGTTAGAAGAGTTAAATACTGAACATGACAAAACTGTGAAATTGCGGACCAAGTTTAAAAGTTAGAATATTTGAACAGCTGTAAACTGTCGTGACATTGATTCAGGGGAGGATTTAGAGGGACTGGTTACAGGTTCACGGTGAATCAAGTAGGAAACCATAAACTTCAAATCTTGAATCCGCCTATGCGTCATTTACTCATCAAAAGCTCATACAAATTAGCGTGGCTGCTTGCTTTATCACCTCTGTAGTCGTGCTGTAAGTCCTAGCAGACCTTTGTGAACCTTCTAGCTCTATTCCGAACCTATGTCTCCGTTTTCCTTAACCAACAGAAACTCCAAATCTTGGAAGCCTTAAAACAAAGATTTACTTTTTCAGTCTCCATACAAGTTTGTTTCTTCAGCAAGTGGAACTTAATAGAATTTTCATCTCAAATTGTCTACAGGCCCTTCTGTAGTGAACTAGTGCCTATCTTCATGCTACCCACTTCTCTCCCTAAGAAACAAGTAGGAAAAGAAAAATTCAAGCACCAACCCTTTAATCAAGAAACGCTCACGATTTTCTCTCTGGCGCCAATGGCCAACAGATAGAACAGAGAAATTATGGCATGTCATGACCATTTACTAGAAAGACAGAAATCATAAGCTGCAGTTTTGGTCATCCAAAAGTCTTTTTAACTCGATATGAACAATTTTGGATGTAGAACTGACTTCAAGACTGCCGCCAATTATTGACAAAAGATTGAAAAGAAAAGAAAAGCTACAAGGATGTTAGAAAAGCTAAGCAGCGTGAGAAAAAGGGTTGTGTAACTGTGTGCATAGCTATCAGTTTGCATGAATTTCAGCAGCTCTCAAATTTACTTTGTGATTTAGGGACGATACTTCTATTTGGGCCTCCAAAATTAAAGGAAGCATTTGCGATCCTTTCAAGACTGCATTGATTTGACAGTAGATATGAAAATGCTTTAATCCTATCCAAACATTCATGAAATTTCGAACTCCACTGACTATACGGAGCCTAAGAAGTTTATTAGCTTTGCTTTTCATTAGGTACCGAGCAGGATGATTACTAACTTGCTGTTTGACATTTCTCCGTACCCACATTCCCATTATTAGCTTCAACATGAAAAGTAGAAAAAGAATGGAAGGGTCTATCCAGACTGACAGGAAGAAGGATAAAGTTCCTATATATTTACTTGTAACTTTTTCTGTGTCAAAATATATCAAGCTTCCCAGCCATGATGATAAAGCAATTAACCAAGGTTTGTCTAAATCTTTTGTTTGATTTAACATTGGACCTTTGCTAAATTCACATGGCACCTTTTATGCAAATGCATTAATGCACATATCATATTATATCCTCGGAAGGAGAGATTTTAACAAGAGGCAAGAGAAATTGGCATGTCTAGAGAGCCGTTAATTAATCTGTCAAAGATCCATCAGAAACTTGCAAGAAGAAACAGACAGTGTGAATGTCAAATGTTCAATATTTACCTTCAGGAAGTCAGATTGGACTAGTGAAGAATCCTTGCTGTATCCTGCTTCCTCAAGAACACGCGTCAAAACTTGCTGCATAGATGGAAAGAAAATGGAGTTAAACACGAGGTCATATTTCTTTTTCAGATAACTTTATAATGGTGGTTTCTTCAGGGATCCACCATCAATATGTTCTAATTGACAACTTGTTTACTTCACGAACACGTAAAATTGTCCCAAAAAAATATTATACATATAACTTGATCCAAACCGTGATGAATTATCTCCCGAGTACACCTATATTAATTAAAAAATCTTCACCGAAAACAAAAAACAAAAAGCAGGATTTTGGATAGATAATGCGAATGATCTTCTATTGAATTGTTTTAATTTTGTTCACCATGGAAAATAGCTATGCGATAGAACCAAACTGATCTGCTGTTTGGATTAGTATTTAGATACACCTAAAGCAACTCATAAAACTGAGAATTGCAGTTATTCTTTTCAAAAGCGCTGATAACATGTTGACAAACTACACTATAATTTCTATATTTGAATTTTGTTATCAAAATTTCTATATTTGAATTAATTCTTCTCAGCTTTTTTTCAAAATTGACTTTTACCGCTAAATATTTACTTCTTTTAAGTCTTCAATTCACACTCCCCGTGGCAAGCATATGACGAGCAAAGTAGAGAAGCTTTACTATAGTTATATGGTTATCAGAATAAGTTGCTAACCTTTTTGCTAGGTTGAAGGAGAATATGTGAACAAAATTAAAACATGAAATAAGAGCTAAGAAATGTATAAGGTCCCTAAATTTGTCGTTAGCTTTTTAAAAATTCTTTTTAATCTATAAAGTGGAGTTCCGACTAGCTTGAACGACTAATCCGTAGTACAAGCATATGTATCAGATAACTCTATCTAACCAGGCTTAGACAGATTAGAAGAAACCAACTATTTTGCCATTGCGAGGATTGAACCCAAGTATTTCATAGTTCATTCCAGTATCATTGACAGCTGGGTCACACCTTCTTGCACTGAGCTTGTTCTTAACTTAAGGCAAACATTGAAAGCAAAGAAAACTCTAAAAAGTGGAAGAATGTTTTAACTTGTAAATGTTTTTAAGCCAATTCTCTACGCCTCCTTTTCAAACGATTGGTTAACAAAATCCAAGTAAAATATAGTTATGCATTCTTCCCGAGACGATACTCCTTATCATTTCAGATGTGTTAAAAGGTGATATGGACACACAGAGAAGAAAAAGAGAAATTTGTTTTTCTTTTATGGCCCAAAAAATGGACATGCTTTAATCTGCAGTTACGGGTAAACTTTAGGTTATTTATCAGGAGTATCTTTATCTGTTAAATGCAATAAAATCCAAAAACCTTGTCTATGATTCTATGGTCAAGTGGTTTAATATCTTCTAATGATGAAATATCTACTTGTCTTAGAAATCAGTTTATGTTTATTTCCTTATTGTTTAGCAGCAATTTTAGTAGGACTAACCAACTAAGAAAACTGGTGCTCATAAATATCCACTTCTGTTTTTGAATTAATAGTGCAGAATATATGAGTTAATTTGAAGGCGTTTAGCGAAGATTCAGTAACTACTTTACTGCATCGTTACTTCTATCATGGGAATTCTAGACTACTTTTCTTCTCTAACTCTACTGATCTACAGACAGAACAACTACAAACCTATTCTTTCTGTGACTCTTGGAATCATTAATCGTAAAACAACAACAACCCCCTATTGGTTTCCAATGTCTCTGCTCTCCATTTTACTATAGTGCAACTATAGGCTTACAAGTTGAAAAAGCACAATCCATAGACTGAATGCCTTGACATCAATTTTCCGAGTATGTTTTCCAAAATAAAGCAATTAAAGTAAGATAGCAAGAAACTCTACTTACTTCCTAATCACTTCAGTTAAACATCAGAATGGAAAATTTTAAAAAAAAATTCATAAAAACAAAACAATCGGTAATGTAAAATGCAAAAACTACCTGTCTTTGAACCTCAGATATAAATGGTCCAGTCAAATCCTGCAATACCTCCAGCATATCATTGAATCTCACCTTTCCATTCCCATCCGAATCATAAACTCTGAAAATAACTGGAAAATAAGAAAGAATGGCCGCATATGAGAAACAATTAAAAAGAAGAAAGTAAAGTTGAGCGCAAAAGGAGATTGGATTTACACATTTCAAAGAGATGATCAAAGGAATAAAATGAAAGATGCCCTTACATTCAACCTTTTGTTGCAAGCTGGCATGAGCACTAAATGCTGATAAGAATGCCACAAATTCTTTGAAATTTAACCCGTCTATCATCCTTAATAGCCTCTGGATTACGAAAAAAGATGAAACGAATTACCCCTTATTGGAACAAAGTTTATTGTGGCAGAATTTGCCAAAATGTGTTTGTGACATGTCAATGCCATTGGCCAAAAAAATCAAAGAAGCAATATACTAAAAGAGGCACACAGAATCAAAAAGTTATTTACATTTGCGCCGAACCAGCAGTTAAGAGACGAGAGAGAGAAAGCGAACAGGAAATTTCTAACTTCATTCCTCAACGTTCTAAGGAAATATAATTCTCATTAATGCACGATGAGAACAGAACCTGCAAGCATAACCTCTCTGTTGATGAATCAGTGTACCTTTTTTAGTCTCTATTTCATTTCCCATTACAAAACCCTCTCTGTTTCAACATACCACTGTCTATTCAGCATGAAACCTATGTTTTCTTAGAATTATCTTCTCATTCTCCGTTACGTCTCTAATTTGGTCTTGGCTGAACTTCAACCAGGTCTCATGTTATTATCATTCACAGATTATATCATCTTCCAATTCTACTTACTTTCAAACACTTCATAACTTATAACAGATAGTCTCAAGAATTTCAATACCAAATTTTGTTATGTGAAAGATTGAAACTTTGTTCAGTTTATCCGAAGGGTATGCTTCTTTCAGACACAAATAGCACCCCCACAAGCACCAGATAGCACAATAGTACCATAGAAACTATTCCCTCATTATTATGTCCTTGATGGGAGGACAACCAGTGGCAGAACTACTTTTGTCCAAGGTAAGTCAATTAACACCCCTCTTCGAAAAATTACACTGCGTAGATAGGCTAAAGTTTCTTTTTATGTATATATATTCTATGTCGAATCCACTTGGCTTCTTCATGAGTTTACTTCCTCGTATTTTGGAATAAGTTGCTCGGACTCTTCAAAACCACGGCCAGGTGCATGTCAGATCCTCCACAAGTAGTGCATCTTTTTTTTTTTGGAGGACCCGACATTGGTGCAGCAACATTTTTGGAGAGTCCAAACAACATAGATTTTGGAAACACTTCGTGAAAATTCTGACTCCGCCGCTAGGGACAACCATTTCAAAGTTAGCAAAAGAACTAGTCCCTGATTTTTACAGCATTTGCATGCTTTAAATCACAAACTGTACAACAAATCTTGAAAACAGCTATTTACATAATCATATAGAGAAAATTGAATCTAGGATTGCACAACTATAAGGAAATTGTATAAAAGCACATGTTTTTAGCATGAAATTGGCACATAAACAAATGAAACCTGAGAAAGAGGGTTGACAGCAAATTCAGGCACTGAAAGAAACTCTTCTCCGGAGATGAATCCACACCCATTTCGATCCAGTTGACAAAATCTCTGGTACAGTGAAAGAATCTCCTGCTGGGAAACTAAAACCCCCAAAACAAAAAGTTACAAACTTTAGTAAAAAAAAAAAACATCTTTTAAACATTGATATAAAAAAGCGCACACAGCCCCAAAACAAAAAGTTACAAACTTTAGTTTTAAAAAAAAAAAAAAAAACTTTTAAACATTGATATAAAAACCCCACAAAACCCCAAAACATAAAGTTGCAAACTTTAGTAAAAAATACCCTTTTAAAGATTGACACACAGACACACATACATATGAATTTGTACAAACAGAAATCTACATACATGTGCGATTGCAGTGTTCTTGAACTTCTTCAATGTCATATTGGGTCAGCATTGAAGAAGCATTGCCCATTGTTAACGGAGGAAACTGAAATCTACGGTGAAGCAAGAAACTAATGAGATATGGGGTTTTTTGAATTTTGGGAATTTGGTGAGCTGAGAATGTGAGTAACAATTCAATGAGTCTCTATGAATGAGCATTTTTGCATTGGTTTCTCCAACTAATTTCTGTCACAGGCTCAGTGCATTTATTTTTGGGTGGCCATAACTCATATATATTGCACAAAGCTCCCCCGAAGTTCACCATAACTACAAAGACACCTTGCTATTTTCTAAAATTATGAGAACTCTGAAGTTCACCATTGGAAAAAAAAAAAAGGTTGTTTTCCACTCAAAGGCGCCTTTTTCTGCATTCCCGGAATAATATGCAGAATTCCTGTGATAAAGCTTCAAATAATCCAGATTCAAGCACCAGAACACCTCTGTGTTGTTGTTTCCTAGAAAAAGATGATAACGGATGTCGAGATGAAAGAGCCAGCGGCGACAGAGACGGTGAATAATCCATCAGCCGGAGACGGCGAGATGATGAAGAAGAAGAGCGGAATTGAGATGATTCGGGAGAAGTTTAAGGAATGGGACGCTTGGCCTTACCAGCACCAATTTTTCAACAAGGACGAGTCTCTCAATTGGTGCCCCCTTGTTTTCACCGTTTGCAGGAATGAGGCGGGCGCTGAAAGAATGCTAAACTCCTTTTACGACATATGTCACAGCTACAAAAGGTTTGAATTTCCATCCCTATATTTAAACTCCTTATGTGCAAGCAATTATTGTTTACTATTAAATTGCTATAAAGAACCGGTAGTGATTGAGGAATATAAAATTAGATCTAACAAGTCATTATATTATTGATTCTTCTCTGGTTGCCAAAATGCAGTTTCGACTTCTCCATTGAGCCAATGATAATTGGTGAGCTGAAGAATTACAGCTTCTCCGAGTTGCAAGCTATGACTAATTTCAAGCGTGGTATGGAAATTCAGGAGACTCTTTCGGGGAGACTGTTCCATGGCACCATTGTTGAAGGATCAGTAAACCGACCTGTTATTGTGAAGACATGGGATTTTCTCATGCCTTTGAAAGATGAGCATGCTCACCGTCTATATAGATTTTGTGTATGTTCCCCAGATAGGTCTGAATTTGATTCTTGTCTATTTATTTTTTTGTTGTTGGTTGAATGATGTCAGAGGTTCTTTTGTAGGATGAGATCGAGTTACTCACCAATGGAGAAGCAAATACGCATCCAAATTTGGTGAAGTTGTATGGTTACTGTTTTGATAGGAGGCTTGCAGTTGTCTATGATGGAAAACTCACTACAGGCTTGCAGTTAATTCTACTAAATAACAGTTTATAACATAACAATCACCAACATAGAACATTTTATCCTTGTTGTTCACCCAAATCAATTTATCCTCATTGTTTTGATCAACCAAAATAGTGTCCAACTGTTGAGTGAGTTGGACACTATGTTAATCCCGACTTGAAAAAACTTTGAGTATAACTATTAATCAATATAGAAAATTTGATTGTGGAGATGCAAAATTTGATCCATTCATGTCCATCTCTCCAAAATTCTTTTGCTTCACGATATCTAACAAACAAGACCGATTGATCATAAGCTTTCTCAAAATCTAACTTACAAGTCACCCCTCACTTTCTTGATACCAAAGCAACATCAACAATCTGTCTTCCTCGAATAAATGCATTCTGACAATGACGCACCACTTAGTCAATCACTTGTTTTTGTCTTTCAGCCAACAACTTTGCAATGATTTTATATACACTCCCCTAGTTAGCTGATGGATCTAAAATCTTTATCCTCCACACCCCCTTTGTTCTTTGGTATTTGTGAGATGACAATGGAGTTTAAGCTTTTGTCAAAAGTGCGTTTCTTGTAAAAAGCCTCCACGGTCCTCCAAACATCCATACTAACAACCCTTTGTTCTTTGGTATTAGTGAGATGACAGTAGAGTTTAAGCGTTTGGCAGAAGTGCCTTTCTTGTAAAAAAAGCCTCCAAGCATCTATACTAACAATTTCCCAGCATTTTCGAAAAAAAATAATAAACTAAATCTGTTGGGTCCATGAGCTTTATCGCCTTTGAAAGATTTGATAAATTATTGTCATTTAAATGTAAGCATTTGATTGCACCAGGGATTTAAAGGCTATGAAAAAAAGGATGTTTAGCTCATACTTTCACTGGAATCGTGGTAAAGTGATGTCCCCCCAAAAGCTCCTCCAACAGACACTTCTGAATAGGTAAATGATTCGAAATCACAAAGGACAACATTATCATTCTGCAAAAAAAAAAGTACAGACATCATTTTAATGACAAAGAAGTATTTATCTCGTGTAAGAATGATTGTAGATACTTATGACCTCGTCTAGTAACACATTTGCAGGCTTAAAATCAACCACACAACCTCTTATGATTGAGTATACCATATGTAATGTGTACGCTATTCCCTTCAATACATTTTTAACTTGACTCCAAGTCATCAAATCTGGAGCAAGGAAAATACAATAGTTAAGTAGCAAGCATTAATAAAGTTTAGACAAAAATTGATATAAAGAAATACCTTTTATTTTATGCTCCAAATCACCTCCAGGACCCATTTTGTGATAATGAAAGCCAATAACCTGTTGTCAAGTGTTATGTCACCTCGACCCACTATTTCAATGATGTTCTCATATGGCAGGTATTGCAAAACCTCTGCCTCATTCTGCACAAGAGAATTTCCAGTTAGAGATAATTCTAGTCATTGAAAGATACAAAGAAACTGTTGTACTACCTTGAGATGATTACTGTTGATGGATCCGGATACTTTAAAAGCATATTCATTAACTTCCAGCCCCCAATCATTTGTGTCCTCCTGCAAAGACACTCTGTAAATGTATCCATGTCCTCCCAAAGCTTGAGGTCCTGTGCCCCCCGAAGTTGTTGTGAACAAGTCTGTATTTTGCTTGAGTGTTGTAGTATAATCTTGGTCTATTCAAAACATAGAGTTGTTAGTACGAGTATAGTATTTTACTTGTTCACGGACAGAAATTGAAAAACTTAGAAATCATACTCTTTTTTTTTCAATTTCTATCCGTGAACAAGTACAATACTGTACTCGTACTAACAGCGCTAAGTTTTGAATAGATCGAGATTATACTACAGCACTCGAGCAAAATACAGACTTGTTCACGACAACTTCGGGGGAAGCAGGACCTCAAGCTTTGGGAGGACATGGATATGTTTACAGAGTGTCTTTACAGGAGGACACAAATGATTGGGGGCTGGAAGTTAATGAATATGCTTTTAAAGTATCCGGATGTATCAACAGTAATCATTTCAAGGTAGTACAACAGTTTCTTTGTATCTTTCAATAACTAGAATTATCTCTAATTGAAAATTTCCTTGTGCATAATGAGGCAGAAGTTTTGCAATACCTGCCATATGAGAACATCATTGAAATAGTGGGTCGAGGTGACATAACACTTGACAACAGGCTATTGGCTTTCATTATCACAAAATGGGTCCTGGAGGTGATTTGGAGCATAAAATAAAAGGTATTTCTTTATATCAATTTTTGTCTAAACTTTATTAATGCCTTTATTAATGCTTGCTACTTAACTATTGCATTTTCCTTTGCTCCAGATTTGATGACTTGGAGTCAAGTTAAAAATGTATTGAAGGGATAGCGTACACATTGGCATCTGGTATACTCAATCATAAGAGGTTGTGTGGTTGATCTTAAACCTACAAATGTTTTACTAGACAAGGTCATGAGTTTATGCAATCATTCTTACACGAGATAAATACTTCTGTCATTAAAATGACCTGTACATTTTTTTTGGCAGAATGATAATGTTGTCCTCTGTGATTTCAGATCATTTACCCATTCAGAAGTGTCCGTGGGAGGAGATTTTGTGGGGACATCACTTTACCACGATTCCAGTGAAAGAATGAGCTAAACATCCTTTTTTTTCAGCCTTTAATCCCTGGTGCAATCAAATGCTTACATTTAAATGACAATAATTTATCAAATCTTTCAAAGGCGATAAAGCTCATGGACCCAACAGATTTAGTTTATTATTTTTTTTCGAAAATGCTGGGAAATTGTTAGTATAGATGCTTGGAGGCTTTTTTGCCAAGAAAGGCACTTCTGCCAAACGCTTAAACTCTACTGTCATCTCACTAATACCAAAGAACAAAGGGTTGTTAGTATGGATGTTTGGAGGACCGTGGAGGCTTTTATAAGAAATGCGACTTTTGACAAAAGCTTAAACTCCATTGTCATCTCACAAATACCAAAGAACAAAGGGGTGTGAAGGATAAAGATTTTAGATCCATCAGTCATTTTCAACTAGGGAGTGTATATAAAATCATTGCAAAGTTGTTGGCTGAAAGACAAAAACAAGTGATTGACTAAGTGGTGCGTCATTGTCAGAATGCATTTATTCGAGGAAGACAGATTGTTGATGTTGCTTTGGTATCAAGAAGTGAGGGGTGACTCTGTGGGTTAGATTTTGAGAAAGCTTATGATCAATCGGTCTTGTTTGTTAGATATCGTGAAGCAAAAGAATTTTGGAGAGATGGACATGAATGGATCAAATTTTGCATCTCCACAATCAAATTTTCTATATTGATTAATAGTTATACTCAAAGTTTTTTCAAGTCGGGATTAACATAGTGTCCAACTCACTCAACAGTTGGACACTATTTTGGTTGATCAAAACAATGAGGATAAATTGATTTGGGTGAACAACAAGGATAAAATGTTCTATGTTGGTGATTGTTATGTTATAAACTGTTATTTAGTAGAATTAACAGCTCTTGTTTGCCTAATTTATATTTCTGGTGTCGTAGCAGTAGGGTAAATAGCCTGGATCAGTATATGAGATTACATGATGTGTTGATGTTGGTTTTATGTACTTTTTTTGTACCATCTTGGTACTTCTTTAATAAAACCCTAACCTTATAAAAAGATCGTCATCATTACTTATTTTATTTTTTAAATTGATAATGTTGTATTCACTGTCTTTAGGACATGTTGGAGTTCTTCCTAACTAATTTATTTTGTGTCCTTGCTTTACCAGATGCAAGTCATGCCCGAGACATGTTTGGTTATGGGGTCATCCTCTTCGAGCTCCTGACGGATGAAGCCAAGGGCATGAAGAACGGCTCAAGTTTCAACAGAAAAATAGGTGCATATCTTGTTCAAGGCAGAGATTTGGTGACATTACTGAAGCACCACCTGAGAGCAGGTGCCGAATACGAAGAATCCGTTGCCAGGAAGTTGCTCTCTTTAGGGATAAAGTGCATTATGAAAGAAGAATGACGCCCTACTGCTTTCGAGATACTATGTCACTTAAGGAAATAGGCATATGTTAATATTTGTTTTGTAGAAAAATTAGAAAGTCAATCATGCCTCAACCTCTAACAAATTGGAGAAGTCAAGTTGCACCAAAAACGAAGTATATGTGTTTGATTTGTTGATATAGTAGGATTTTTGATCTTTTTTTTTCTTGTTGTTAAATTCATAATTAAGAAATGACAATACTGGGAACTAGTATATAATATGATTTTTTCAATGTGCATCAGCATCTCAGCGATGAGAAAGCAAGCAAAAATACTAAATAGATAAAAATACCATGAAGAATTTCCTAGTCTGATGAAGCTCGTTGAGTGCCAAGCTACTCTTTGAACTCAACATTAAAGCACTGGAAGAGAATCGCTATCCTCTTTGGGGATTTAGGTTTATTGCTTATGTCCGATTTGCTGAGGCTAGCTTGACTTCACTCACTTCAGAGAGAGAGAAAAAGAATAAGAAAGGAGCATAGCAGCCAGAAAGAAATCCCCTCTTCCGCTTAAGGCATCCGAAGTCCCTGAGCTAATATCAATAACAGTTTATTCAAGGGAAGTTCTTTCTAGAGCAGTAAGAGCCTATTCTGTCTTGCTTTCTGATTGTCCTATTCTTCTCCTTGGGTTATGAAATAATTCAATAGCTCCGGGCTCCCTCACTGCATTCCAAGGCAAGCTCCTACTATTCCTGATATTCCTACTGGATTTGAGCAACTCGAGTATGAACACTGTATCGCTATGCCCCTCGCTTAGCCCCGCTCTTTGGTTTAGGATGGATCCGGACTGGACTAAGCTTGCAGATCTAATTACGGACTAGAAGCGAAAATACCGTAAAAATGGCTTCTTTCTTTGAGGACTCTTTTGTAATAGCTTGATGAGCTGAACCAGCAAGAGATATTACGTTCTACCCTCTGCTTCGAGCAAGCCTTCAGTCACCGAGCCGACCTCGTCCCCTCGGAAGGACACAACCCCGGCCAGCCTTCCGAATTCTACCCCTGCTACCACAAAGATCACTGCCCAGCCACCGCTGGAGGGTACCAACTGAGCAAAATGGAGAAAATTTGGTTGAGGGCCGGGGAGATAAGGGAAAAAAAAGACTATTTATCTCAGAGAGGTTTGAAGAAAATTTTAGGAAAATGTCAACGACTGCTATCTTATTTGGCAAAAAAAAATAGAGTACGTTATAAAGAATTAATTAATCAGTTGGACATTCGAGAGACAAAAACTCGTTAATTTGATTAATTTGAAGAGTC
>JACEIK010001645.1:32712-52505 GCA_018107945.1 Datura stramonium | reverse complement strand
AGAGAGAGAGGAGAATTTGTATAAGAGTAATATATAGTTAGAAGGTTCTACTAACTAAATAAAATGGAAATAAGTATAATGGAGAAGATTTGAGTCTTAGATTTTGATTTAGTTTTCTAGATTTTTTTTGTATTTCAAATCTTTTATATCTAGGTAAGTATATACTTAATCAAAATATATGCAATAGAAGCAAGAATCTGTATGGTGAATTAAATCATTCTCTGAGATCTGGGAAGAGTAGCCGACCTAATCAATCTGCTCTTACGAGACCCTGCCAACTCAGTCAATCTCCAGGTCCCTAACGAACGAGTCATTCACTTTTGTTTGATCAACCAAGGGAATCCCGTTGAGTTCACTAAGAATGTTACCATCAGTTGTTTCTATCCTTCTGCAACCAGAGTTGTTCTTCTTCATGGCATGGCTGAAGAAGATAGTTTTAATAATAAGTCAAACTCAGTAAGCATTAACAAAAGGTGATTGATATTTGTGCAGAGAACTATTTTATACCAACTTGAGTAGAGTGTTCTTTTTTATAAAAACAAAATTTCTTATACAGAATGAAGGGTGCAAAAAGACAGGTTACACCTCCGCAGAATAAAAAGAGTTGATTGAGTACATAGAGATCTTCAATAAAATTAAAGACCAATCAAGTAGACGTCCTGGGAAAAGCAATACAGCCTTGTACCCCCTAGAGGGGAAAAAAAAAACTAAATCCACCATATGGTTTACCTCGGGAAATTGATTTATAGGTAATAAGTGAATTGTACTGACAGAAAGGGAACAACTTATTTTATTGACCAAGTATAAAAAGTGAACAACCCATATGCGTCCAACTATAAAAAAAATACTTCTGTAAGATCTTCAGTGCTTAACTTTGAACATCATGTTTCACTTGGGTGACAATCCAAAATCAGTGAACTTCACCTCAAACCAATCAAGGAAATTGATCCATAGAACTCTATAAAAGAAAAGAAAAAAAATAACATAACTTACAACATAAGCAACTCCGACAGTAGATGTCTATTAAAAAAAAAGAGTTCAACAATAATTATGATTTCTAAGTTTTTCAATTTCTATTCGTGAAGAAATACAATACTCGTACTAACAGCGCTAAGTTTTGAATAGACCAAGATTATACTACAGCACTCGAGCAAAATACAGACTTGTTCACGACAACTTCGCTTTAGAAGGTCCTTAAAGATAAATAGACCATTTATTTTTGAATTTGATCAAATCGTCCAACTTTAAATATATATATATTTACACACACATTAAAGTTGGCGTCTTTTTCTACATAATATCAAAAAATTTGTTTGATAAAGCTCCAAATAATTTGGATTTAATGGGGATTTCAAGCACCAGAACGCCTCTTTTTTCCGCATTGGTTCGCTCTCCTCTGTGTTGTTGTGCCCTAGAAAAAGATGATAATGGACGTCGAGATGAAGGAGATAGCGAATGCTACTCCCGCTGGAGACGGCGAGATGATGAAGAAGAGCGGAATTGAGATGGTTCGGGAGAAGTTTAAGGAATGGGACGCTTGGCCTTACCAGTACCAATTTTCCAACAAGGACGAGTCTCCCAGTTGGTGCCCCCGTGTTTTCACCATTTTCAGGGATGACGCCGGCGCTGAAGGTTTGAATTTCCATCCCTATATTTAAACTCCTTATCTGCAAGCAATTATTGTTTACTATTAAATTGCTAAAGAACCGCTAGTGATTGGGAATATAAACAAGTCACTATATTATTGATTCTTCTCTGGTTGCCAAAATGCAGTTTTGACTTCCCCATTGATCCAATGATAATTGGTGAGGTGAAGCATTACAGCTTCTCCGAGTTGCAAGATATGGCTAATTTCTAGCCTGTTATGGAAATTTAGGAGACTCTTTTAGGAAGACTGTTCAATGGCACCATTGTTGAAGGATCTGAAAACCGACCTGTTATTGTAAAGACATGGGATTATCTCATGCCTTTGAGAGATGAGCAGTTTCACCGTCTATATAAATTTTGTGTATGTTCGCGAGATAGGTCTGAATTTGATTCTTGTCTATTTATTTTTTAGTTGTTGGGTGAATGATGTTAGAGGTTCTTTTGTAGGATGAGATCGAGTTACTCACAGATGGAGAAGCAAATACGCATCCAAATTTGGTGAAGTTGTATGGTTACTGTTTTGATAGGAGGCTTGCAGTTGTCTATGATGAAGGCTGGTACTTACTACCTTGCGTATTATGTTGAATGACTTTTGTGTGCTTTTTAGCGTATTCTTTATGTTTTCTTTTTCTCGTTTGCAGATAACTTTGGGTGGGATGAGCAGATGAAAGTGTCAACTCAACTTGCAGTGCTCTTGGCATGGTTGCATGAGAAGAGGATTGCAGTTGGCAGTGTTACTGCTGCATGCATTATGATGGATGACGTGAGTTTGAATCCTTGATCGTCTTCTTGACTTTTTATATCCTTTAGATATCTAAAGATTTTTACACGTTATTACATTCGTCTGGCTTGCTGTATATAAATTGTTTCGGCTTGCAGGAAGTAAACATAAACGTATTTGACTTTGGGACACGTATCAAATCATGTGAAGGAAGGTTGTAAAATTCCTGTTCAAACTCTTGTTCGCCAGGAAGCTCCAGAGGTTTACTCAGGCATGTTTGCTCAGACTTCATCATCTCTGATGTTTTCATGCTATAAATTAAACCTTTTCTTTAGTTGTCTCTCTGTTGCATGACGCAACACTATTTGTTTGAGGTCTAGGTTTCATCTATTAAAACCCACCACTTTTTCCCCTTTCTTCGCATTTTTCCTTTTCCCCTTTCCCCTTTCTTCGCTATTCTCCTCAGTACCCCCAGTAATGCGCAAGTTAGAATAAGTTGTTAAGACAAGGCAATCTCTAACTGGAATCTTTTCCAGAGCCTATGGTTAGTTATCAAACTGTTAGAGAAGACTTTATGATTAAGATAAACTTAAGATAGTCGAATGACTAGCCATGAAAAAGTCCCTAGTCGGTCCCAGAACAAGTGTATATGTGTAGCAAGCTTTGTACATATAATTTTTTATGCACCAGCTTGAGGGGAGTGTTAGAATCCTTGTGAATATTCTAGAATATATGCAAGTATAATAGGTCGCTTAATTTTCTTCTATTGTAATCAGGTATTGATTTCCTTAAACCCCAATAGCTTGAGGGAATAATCAAGCCGAGTTCTTTTATTCTCTTCCACTTCAGACACCTGAACTCTTGTGATTTCCAAGTGCTTGAGCCTATTTATGCGTTTCATAGCCAGCGATCATCCCCTTCTCTGATAGCTCCAGCACAATAACCAGAAAGCTTTGCAGAACTTTCTCTTGCCTTGATTATGTTCTGATTCACCAAAAGCCACCACCATCCCTTTCTTGGAATCTTTCACATAACTTCAGCATATGGCCATGTCTTAACTGCTGCAACGTCTGAATGTTCTTCTACTTGTTACCTTTGATGAAGTTATACTTCAGTCTTTTCTCCCAGAACATTTTGGATTCTGTCCGCAAAATCATTCCACCCAGAGCCTTGACCTCATTCTGGAATTGCTATATGAGATTTTTTCCATCCTTGAAACGTTGATTACATAATATCTATCCAGAGTGTTGAAATAGTAGTTTCATCACACTACAAATCTGAAGCAAAATGTTGTCTGCCACTTATCCGACTGACCAGTCTGTATCACTGAGCATTTTCTGAACTTCATATCAAATGATTTTCTTCCCGCAATGCAGAGAAGATTTGGAGTGTCTAATAGGGACTGAAAATGGATTTGGAGTGTCTAATAAGGAGGTGTCGGAAAAATAGAAAATGTGAACATGTTTCCTAGAGAGAAAAGGAGAGGCCATCTTCCATTCTTTGCTATTTTCTTCTATCTGCTTTTGTGCATTATTAATTCCTGATGCCATAAAATGCATTATTAATTCCTGATTACTATTAATTGGATATCTCATTCATCTACCTTCAGCCCACCGTCGTTTAAGTTCTGATATAAAAATTGAGTTCAGTGCACTCTTGCTTGCGAACGGAGAGCTTCAAGGGTTATCAGTGTTGAATTTGTTTTCTTGGAACAACTGAACCAGGGGAAATAAAAATTTGTGTACACGTAGAATGTGTCAACAAAGATGAAACTTTGTGAACGTAAGATATTCCACTTGAGTTGGAAAATAGACAAAAGCTCCCAAGTGTTAGCAATTATAGGATTGTAAAATCCAAAGGAGCCAAGGACGTGCAATTTCATATGAAAGAATACTTCCTTGAACCTGAAATTTTAATTTACTTTCTACCAAAGCTCTGGCCATCATCTAGTGGTGGAAATATGATTTCCCCAAAACTGAATAACTGAACAGATTGAATCGAACCAAACACGAAAGAAAAAAGCAACTATGGTTTTGTTTCTGTTACCAGAATCAACAAATCAAAAACTGAACCGAATTGACAGACGCCACCCCCTACTTGCACATATCTTGTAGTATTCATGTGGATTACATAACTAACAGAACATTTCAGATATTCTGGTCTCATCTTTGGATGCATTGGTGAAATCTATTAGATTTTAAATTCATCTCTAATATCTTGTCTCTCTTACAAATTATAAATTGATATTGTTTGTGGTTTGTTTATCTGGATTTCCTGGATCATACTAAGTTCTGATCATTAATTTTGATTTTATTGAAAACGTCTTGTTGTGCCTTGTTCCTATGCATTGCTGACTCTGCCACGACCCTTGTATTTTTATATATTTGGCTGAAACGGAAAAGAGCTAGTGAAAAGAAGTCCAAATTAAGAATTATTGCTCTTGAGCTTTCCCCCTGTGGAGAATTTTCATCATTTTTACATAATTTATCTGCTGTCTACTTTACTAGTGTATTCTCCTTTTGTAATGCTTTACTTGAGGCCGAGGGTTTATTGGAAACAACCTCTCTACCTCTTCAAATTAGGGGTAAGTTCTACATACACCCTACCCTTTCCGAATTCCACGAGTGGGGATTGCATTGGGTATGATGTTATTATTATCTGCTTTTCTCTACTAAATGCAGTGCTGCTGTATATTTTCCGGATGGATACAGGTGAGCGGACGATGAAGTCTGATGTTTATATATTTGGCCTTCTACTACTGGAGCTGATAGCCAAAAAGAAGTTTGATCTTAGTAGAAGTCCTCTTTATCTGATTGATTCAGTTACAAATGAGTCTAAACGTGGCAAAAATTATTGGTTAATGAATGCTTCAAAGAAGTTGATCATCCAACTGCTTTTGATATCACACTTCTGATATTCAACTGCTTGAATATCGATCGGCCAGACGAGAGGCCAGCAGTGAAGTAAGTTTTGGATATTCTGAAAGGCTTCCTCCTCTCGTATATCGTCGTAACGCTGTTAATGCTAGTGTTTTTTTTGTAAAAAGACTAGTCTTGTGATGATAATGGAGCTTTGTAGAGAAGAATGAATGTATTTGACTGAATACCCCTATGAACTGGACATGTTAACTTTTAAGCCAACTATACAACATCCAACTTTTTTCTTGTGTTGCCTATTCTCTATAGAGTTAATTATCTGATGTGCACTTTATCATTGCAACCTCTTCCTTTCTTCTTTAGTGAAGAGTTAAAAACACACCTAAAATTATTATGGTTTTTTGAGTTTTTTATCCGAGCTATAAGGTGTTATACTTTTCTTATTTGAACTATCACCAAATGTTTATAGAACACTCCTCAAACTATCAATTGTTCACTTTTCTCATTTGATGAAAAGTGAGAAATTGATAGTTAAGGTATGTCTTGATAAATATCTGGTAATAGTTCATATAGAAAAAGTAAACGTTTGATAGCTAGGTTAAAAAAGTAAAAAAATCGCAATACTTCAGGTGTGTTTTTGACTATCCGTCAATGCTTCATTTAGTGTCTGATTGTGTGATTTATTTGAGCATGTTTTTATGTGATGGCAAACCTCAACAAAGATAGGTTGCGATGGAGTGGTAAGTACTTTATTTATTAATCTGAGGTTTCGGATTCGAGCCCAAGGTGTGTTTTATTTCACAATAATTGGACTTTTTGAATGGGGAGCGGATGAAAAACAAAAAAGGTCAATTAGAGTAGATTGAAGATCAAAAACGCACTTAAAGTATGCAGTTTTTTGAGTTTTTCTACCTGAATTATCAGTTGTTTATTTTTTCTACATGAACTATCAATAAATATTTATTAAAAAGACATACCTTAATTATTACGTTTTGAAAATATAATTTTATATCAAATTATTTTTGTAAAATAGGGATAAAATTTAAATGATGACCTAAAAAAAATATTTGCATAAATTAACCATACTTACACGAAATACAANCTAACTTTTAAAGGTCGTATAACTATAGCTTTTGGGTTTGGCAAAATAAATTTCTTAACAAAGTCTCTGTTTGGCCATGAAATTTTTTTATTTTTCTTCGAACTTTAATTTTAAAAATCATATTTGGCCATAAAAGTTGAAATTTAACTTGGGAATTTGAGAAATATCAAAATTTTGTTTTCACTTATTCACTCCAAATCACTATCACAATATTCAAAATAACTCAAATTTGTATTTGTGGTCAAATACAATTTTATTTTCAAATGTATTTTGAAAATAAAATTGTCTTTTTCAAATTTCACAAATTTTTATGGTCAAACAAGTCCTAAATAATTGTCTTTTACAATTGTCACTCAAATTTGTATTTGTGGTCAAATACAATTTTATTTTCAAATGTATTTTGAAAATAAAATTGTCTTTTTCAAATTTCACAAATTTTTATGGTCAAACAAGTCCTAAATAATTGTCTTTTACAATTGTCACTTCAAATCACTCACAGAAACTTGAAAAATTATTTTAATTTATATTCACTCATCAAGCACAACAATAATATCTAAACATTATTTTCAAATTGAAAAAAAGAAAAAAGATTACTCCACAATCACGCAAATTTATACACTATATTTATCAAATACAACGAGAGTTTAAACGAGTAACAATAGTTTTTAATTTCGTTATGCATTAGTGATACATCAGTTCGCGCTATATCTCGTTGTTAAGTATCATTCATACATAGAAAAATTCGTGATTTACTATATAACTGATACATAACAAATTTAAAAACCCTCAATATATTTTTATTATTGTCCAACTATTATATCGAATTGAATCAAATCCAATTCGACTTTTTAAATTTTTCGATTTGATTTTAATTTTTCTTTTGCATAATTTTAATTTTTTTTATTCGGTGTTTGATGTAAGGGTATCGGTTTGAAGGTTATATAATAAAAATAATATTCCAATTTCAAATTACTAAGCTCATATCCAAAACCTATACATAGCAACCCATAACCCATAACCCATAACTAAGGGTTCATTCTGGTTGACAAACAAGTTATCTCGAAAATTAATTCCGAATTTAACTATTCTGAAATTTTATCTTTATTTTTAATAAAGAATAACGAATAAATACGTAGCTTTATCGTGGCGCTTGATTAAGATAAATCTCGAAATAACTTATTCCATATTAAGAATATAATAAAATATTTTTTAACTTTTTAAATTTGTATACAATATTTATTGGTTGAACTTTAGTTCAATAAATATAAATAAAAATTTATATTTATTTTTTATTATTAATTGTGCACAAAATAATTATTTCGATATAGCTAAACTTGAAATTAGTTATCCCGAAATAACCGGTCACCCTTCTGAATCAGTAGTGTTGCCCTAGCCAGCGTCTAATCTCTATTACTCCAGTCCATACACGGCTTACGGCCTTACGCAATACGCCGTCCATTACTCCGGTCGGCGTCACTGAGACGGCTGCCGGTCAACGGTGTCAACGGTTGATCACTGGACCTCTCCTCTCTCCCAAACGCTACCAGTGATTTGAGTCTTCGACTGTGGTGTTGTGTTGTGCTGAACTGACCGTGCCTTGTTGTGCACTTTCAACTGAGAAGAACTGAAGCTTTCTAATGGAGGAAGAAAAAGAGTTGAAGAAAGAGAAGAAAAACATCCCTGTGTTGCCATGGATGAGAAACCCAGTTGATATTACTACCTTTGATCAATGCACTCTCGATCTTTTGCCTTTTATTGACCCCAGGTACTCTTTCAGCATCACTCCCTTTAATCCCATTCCAAACATGAAGTTAGAGTATTTTGAGTCCCAATGTTGGTTACTTAATTTTTTTGAAGTATAGAATATAAGTATACCTTTAGAAACTGCATAAAGGTGCTATCTTTTCAAACATCTGAATTAAAGGACTTTGATTACTAGAAGACAACAACCACCCAGTCTAATCCCACCAAGTGGGGTTTGGGGAGGTTTGATTGTAAGCAGAACGCTGTTTCCGGCAGACCCTCGGCTTTAAGAGACACACGCAGCAACAAAATAACAACACAGTAGACAACATATAATATCAACAACAAGGATTCAAAATCAGTATGGTGTGCCTAGTTGCCAATTTTGTTCTATTCATATACTTAATGTGCATGGAGTTTATCATATTCAAGTTATAGAAACTGGAATAGATTACAATAAGTCTCTTTGTTGTGCATTAGTTGTTTTCTACAAAGTTGTGGAAAGAACTATTGGGGAATACTAGACAAGTATTCTATCAAAGTTTTTTTTTTTAAAAAAAAAATTTGATTTGAACAACCTGATCAATTTAAATTTTAGAACAGGAATGTACTTCTTCATAGTCAATATAATCATCCTTTTAAGATTCAAGATTTTCGTGTTGGTGAGAATTGCTTATTGACTTGATTAACACTCCCAAACCCCATGTTCATAAGAAAAAAGTACTCCATTCCTCCGGGATAAGGAATGAACAAAATGGAAATTGTAGCTAATCGTCATCTCTCAGTTTTGTCAGTTAATATTTCATTTATTAAAAATATGATCAGTTTATTGCTTTGTTTTATTGTTTATAAAATTCCATGGTTGCAGTTGAAACATAGTTACACATATACCTTTTGCTATCTTGAAACTTCATACTGGATGTTTTACACATCCACTCCAACTTATTCTTACCCATACATGTTTCTTCACTAGGTTAGTGGTTGCTTTGAAGAAAATGAGCATCACTTCACTCTTTCCCGTGCAACTTGCTGTCTGGCAAGAGACAATTGGACCTGGCTCCTTCGAACGAGACCTTTGTATAAATTCACCTACTGGGAGTGGGAAAACTCTTGCTTATGCATTACCAATTGTTCAGATGCTGTCTACACGTGCCGTAAAATGTCTTCGGGCACTAGTAGTCTTGCCTACTAGAGACCTCGCTTTGCAGGTTATTTACCTTGATTTCTGAGTTTTAGTTTCGGAAAATATGCAGTGCATAGTTACATAGTTTCTCAATTACCTGTAAATCTTTGGGCCAATTATCTTTCTAACTTTGCCTCCTTCCTTTGCTTTTCCTGTTTTATAGGTAAGTCAATGATTCTAAGTTTTCTTCGCCTTAGGACTATAAATTCATGCTAGCAATCACAAGAAAAACAAACAAACTATAAGCTAATGGTTTGGCTGAGAGTCCTTTTACTCGCAATCTAATAATTTCGTTGAATTTTGTGTTAGTGTCTCAGAGGCCCTTTTAGAATACTCCAACTTTTTAGTCGGTTCTTCACATCAGTCTCGAACCCTTGACGCATTTGCATTTCCATTTCCACATGCAATTATTATTATTATTATTATTTTTAAAAAATGGACTCTGTATTTGCACTTTCACATAATAAAGATAACTAGCTTCTCGGAGGAAGGTTATATTGTTACAATTTATTTCTGGTTTCAGGTCAAAGAGGTGTTCTCTGCTCTTGCACCTGCAGTAGGTTTGTCTGTCGGCTTGGCAGTTGGTCAGTCATCAATTTCAGATGAAATTTCTGAGCTCATCAAGAAACCCAATGCTGAGTATGGCATATGTTATGATCCTGAAGAATTCTCATACAAGTTACAAAGCGCAGTAGACATATTAGTGGCAACTCCAGGAAGACTGATGGACCACATCAGTAATACTGATGGTTTTACCCTTGAACATCTATGTTATCTCGTAAGTTGCATATGTAGTTTCTTTGAATTTCTTATAGCCTGTTTGACCAAGCTTCTGGGAGGCCAAAAGTGCTTATTTTCTTTTAAAAAAAGAAGAGGTATTTGGCCAAGCTTTTAAGAGAAAATAAGTGTTTTTAGGGAGTAGCAAAACTGTTTTTCGGAAGCTAAAAAAAGTAGTTTCTCCCAAAAACACTTATTTGAAAAGCACTTTTGTGAAGAATACACTTGGAAACACTTTTCAAAAGGTTGGCCAAACACTAATTGTTGCTCAAAAGTGCTTTTTAAATTTATTGGCTAAACATAAACTGCTTCTTGACAAAAGTACTTTTTGATAAGCACTTTTGAAAAAAACACTTCTCAAAATAAGCTGATTTGAGAAGTTTGGCTAAACAGGCTATTAGTATGTATATTTACACTAGTTCCCAAGTCTTCTCCTTTTTTGTTGCCATTAATTGAATCCTCACATATTGATAATGAGTATGTATGTATGATCATCTCGTGGCATAAAACCCTTTTCTCTGGACCATCTTGCTCATCCTAAGAAGCTAAGTGTCTCAGCTTACTATTTGCTTTTCTTTAGGGTCTGGTATCCCATTAGTCTATTAGGCCTCTAGCAAAACCAGGCACACGGAAGTACCTTTTGATAGTTTGAAAGAAATTTGCTAGAAGTCAGATTTGATGCCAAGTTAAATACAAATAGACTACAATGTTCATGTTTTAGCAGCACATATGCTGGCTATTTGTCTTTACACTAGTCGCTTTCTAATGTCACCATAACCACCCGAAGTTGATATTTTTCCACCTTCTTCATTCATATCGATGAATTGATCAATAAATGATAATTGTACATGAAAGAAATAGGAGACCTTTTGAAGTAAAACAACTGGAGTCTGTACATCTGAGGAGGCTAAGCCTCCTGTTTAAATATATTTTTGGTGCACCCGTGAGGTTTCTATTTGCATAGAGGATTGAATGTCTTTTGCAGCAAATCATATCTCCGGTAAGTTTTCTACTTTTTGGTATGCCTTTTGTATATGGGAAATTTCCCGTTGTCAATAAAATTATATTGACTTCGATTAAATAATCAATGTATTTGTTATCTTATTTACTTCAATCCCTCTTTCCTATTTGAAAAGGAAAACCTAGAATGCTAGTGACTCAGGAAATTAATATTTATTTCAATTTAATCATTAAACATCAAAGTGGTAGTAGTAGGTCTTGTGAATGTGGGGCACAAACTTTGATATTGCTCGTTTTGTTCTTCTTTATGCTTTGTTAAAACCATATGACTTACATTTTCTTGAAAAGAAAGTTGAATAAATAAGGAAAAGATCCTAATGGTTGACTTACATGTTATCCTGTAGGTTGTTGACGAAACAGATAGGTTATTAAGAGAAGCTTATCAGTCCTGGCTGCCTACTGTCATTCAGTTAACCAGCTCTTCTATTGATGGAAACTTCCCTTCTGTTGATGATCTTCTTCCTTGCACTTATGGTTCGTTGAAGACAATCAGGAGAGTGTATGTTTTATGCCTATCCTCTCCCTTATGAATTGCTTATATGTGGAATCCGTTTCACATGCACATCTTTCTCACAGTCATGATATGATACTTTTTCTAATCATACTAGAAGCAATTATCAGATTATTCAAGCCTTGTTTCTTGCTTTATGACAATGACACTTTATCTTTGACTGTCAACTCTTTTCACCGTTGAGTTGCTTGTTCTTTTAATCATGAAAATGTATCTACCCTTGCACTTAAAGGTGTGACTAGTTGTTAATGAAGTGGCTGGAGAACCATGATGTCGTAGGTTCAAATTCCAGCATAGGCAAATAAAAAAAATACTAGGTGACTTTTTCCCTTCTGCCTAGTCTTGGTGGATAGAATTACTCGGTAATTGTGTTGGCGGAGGTAACAGATACCTGGTGGAACAGTCGAGGTGCAAGCAAGATGGCCCGAACACCACTATCACCCCCCAAAAAAACCGTATCTACTTTTTATTTGAAACTAAGGCAACTTATTATTTTCATTAGTGGATGCAACTTCATTGGAAGGTTTACCTTTGATCAATTGATGGTTCATTGAGTTTGCTCCTTGGGATTGAATAGGTTTAATAAGTGCACATAGGCATTTCACTGTCTTGTTTTCTATTTGTCCATTTCACATGTGGAATTTTCTTAAGCATTGCTTCAAAACTAATGCAGGGGTACAGAACGAGGGTTCAAGAGCAAAGCTTATCCAAGGCTTGCAAAGATGGTTTTATCAGCGACACTAACACAGGACCCAAGTAAACTTGCTCAGCTTGATTTGCATCATCCTCTTCTTTTGACGACTGGAGAAAGACGTTACAAGCTTCCTGAAGAACTCAAATCATTTAAAGTGGTGGGGAGATGCTACTGCCTACTTGAATGAAATAAGCTCTATTTATTCATTATCTGCTCTTTCCTGATGTGCCTGAAAATGTGTTTACTGTCACATATCATTTATCTTGACGAGTATTATTATTATTCCAAAACAATTAGACTCACAGCCGCCTTAACCTATTAAAAAAAAAGTTTGTGATATTGATATCAGTGATTTTACCTTCTTTTTGTGTAGCTATGTCAATCAAAGCTTAAGCCACTTTATCTAGTTTCCCTTCTTCAAAGTCTGCAAGGGGAGAAATCAATTGTTTTCACATCATCTGTGGAGTCCACTCATAGATTATGCACCTTGCTTAAGTTTTTCGACAATTTGCAAATTGAGTTCAAGGAGTATTCTCGTCTTCAACGTCAATCTGTAAGAAGGTATTGTAGATTCATTCGCTTTACAACTTTAATGTAGCTCCGTGCTGTTACATTATTTGACTTTATAGACAAGTTTGCAGTCAGCTGTACTAAAGATGCTTTGCTTGAGCACACACTACTGAAGCTAAGTGAATGTAGTCATGCATGGAGCCACCTAGGTTGCTGAAAACTGTTATGTTCTACTGTACTGTTATAAACTCTGTTTTGCTTAGTTGATTTCCAATGTACTATATTAGTACACAAATATGAAATATCTGGGGTTTTGACAAAAAGATAGTTTCCAGTGTTCCAAAATTATGTATCAGACACAATTTTCATGATCAAGAAATGCATCAAAGACAATTTTTTCTGGCCATATGGAATGTTTGCATCTCACTGGAAATCTGTCTTCCCTAATCCAAGTGACTGCTGAGGGTTGTTAATCTTTATAGGTTTTTGGCTTTATCTAAAAAAAACTTTTTAGGTTCTGGAGAAGAAAGGGCATGTTTGGTGTTGTTCTATCTTGGTTTCCATCTTAGTTAATTTACTAGAGCTTTGAACTTGCAAATTGGATTAAATGGAAAAGTTAAAAAAAAGAAAACGAAGTACAAAAAAATGAAAATAATTGGTCATCATACTTATACTTGATGTTGTTGAAAGGTGATGTTACGTTTTTTTGGGAAACGTTTTGAGGTGCAAAAACAGCTGTGTGATTGTTCTTGCATATTTAAGTCTACTGTCTTGCAATTTAATATCGAACTTTTGTCCTGCAGCAAGACGTTGAGGGCTTTCCGGTCGGGGCAAGTACAAGTGCTTATTTCCTCTGATGCTATGACTCGTGGAATGGATGTTGAAGGAGTGAGAAATGTCATAAACTATGATATGCCTGCATATATAAAAACATTTATTCACCGGGCAGGTCGAACTGCAAGAGCAGGCCAAAGTGGATGTTGCTTTACGTTAACGCATAAAGATGAGGTATGTCTTTTTAAATGATGAGGAACAAAGGTTTTAAAGATGTTTACCTTCCAACTTTAAATGATTTGTTTTTGTAATAAGATTTTAAGTTCTGGCCCCCAAGGAAGCTAAAATTTTGTAATAAGCTAATGTAGTAAATCTAACTATAGCATGATATTAGGATAATAAGTACCTTTTTCTTTGGGTACAGCAATCAATTAAGTTTTGCTCTAACAGTAGAGTAATGACTACTTGAGCTGGTTGGTTTATAAAAAATGACTATTTGAACTGGTTCACCGCCATCAAATGGTCACAAAATTGGAAAAGAAGTCTGATCTTGAAGCTCGTAAACTTCCATAAAAGGTAACACCTCCACTCTCAATTTGCTCGTATTCATCTTGTGATCCTAACTGTCACAGTACTTGGAGTGTTCAATGTTTTAGGATACTATGTGTGATGTACGGACATACTTGTAAAAATAAATGATCTAATCTCGGACTATCAACTGTGTATACCACCAAGTTTCTCAACCATTTCCACCATATGCTTTTTGGTGGAGGAGTTTGACTTGGGACATCGAAGCACTAAACTTTCTTTTGCTTTTTGCAGCAAATTCTAATTTAAACATGGAATTTTTCAATGCTAATTTTTGCAGGTTAAGCGCTTCAAAAAGATGCTACAAAAAGCTGACTGTAACTCTTGTCCCACCTATTCTGTTTCGTCTGAAGTGATAGAGTCACTCCGCTCTGTGTACACCTCAGGTACTTCCTTTTACCATTTTCAACATATTGGAAATACTTGGCAATCAAAGTGGATGCACTATATGTTGAAAATTATGAAGAATCCAGCACTAGTTTATTTACCTGATCTGATACTTGAACCTTGAGATCTCCTATTAGTCTTTTTGGTGAAAAATAAAATATTAGCACTATTTCTTCAATTACTCTTCAGATATTCTGTCTTTCTAATTGAACCTCTATTCACTGTTCTCTAGCTTTGGAGAAACTTAGAGAGAATGTTGAATCAGAAAAGTTTAAGAAAAGCAAGATCAGATTGAACGCTTCAAATGTGAGAAAGGAGAAGTGAAAAGCTGTCCATGGTGATAACTTCCATTTTCCTAGGCAGTGTAGTACTCAGTTGCCAACCAGTTTATGATTATTCCATGGGTGAGTAGCTACATTTTGATGCTATTGTGTTATTTTCATTTTTATGTCATTATGTTTCTTGCTGCTTGCCTATGGATTGTTAGCATTGTTCTTGGTTCTTTAGTTGATGCCACTCAAAAGAGGTACAGAAGAAAATGTTCCAATGTTGTTTCTCCCGACAGTGGTAATTCATGTTTCTTTTTTTGTTGTCCTTTTCCTAGTGCAGTTATCTTCATTCATTCAATGCAAATATTAAGATAAGGTGGATATGATTCAGGCTTACTGCTATTCGTGTAAATTCTGCCTTTTGTTCAAAAAGTTGCACTGTTTTTATAAAAATTAATCAGAATGTGAAGGTCATATTCTATAAACTGAGAGGAAAAAGAGAAATAGAAAATACTGTATTACCTCTAAGTTCTCTGATTAGTTTGTGATCCATTAACTATAAGCCACCAGTCAATTTCTGACTCCTGATTATCTTACTGTTCTCTTAGGAAAACAATTTTGGTCATGAGTTCCCTAAGGTTGATGATCAGGGATCAGTGGTCCTTCCCCAAAAAAGTGTAATTTTTTGAGGTGCCATTTTTGTCGAAGTAGTTCTTTCTTCTTCTGGTGATAAGAATAACACGGTTTTATTCATAAGGAAGCAGAGCAGATAGCAGAGGTCTAGGTGTCCGAAAGTTGAAAAACTATGTCGACTAGTTTTCTATATACTTGAAAATCGGTCAAGGGGCCTTTATGAAGGAGGCTATGGAGTTAACTTACACAGGACAGAGAACCCGTTCTATCCTGTATATGGCTTTCTTAGAGAAACAATCTGGATGGGTTCTATAATCGTGCACTCAACAGACGTACCATATGTCAGTGAGCAGAGCTGCTTTGAGTTAGTTACACAGTTCCAATTATTGGCTGATTGCACAATTATTGTGATTGATTTTGTGCATGCAACAGAAGGTTGCACTATAGATGCATTAATATCTTTGAACAATTGTAATTGGTGACTTGATTAAGCATCTATTAATCCCTGTAAGTAAGTTATCTGCTAGAGACTTTGTTATTTCCTACGAATATTTATAAAAACTATAGTTCATCAGATATTACTGATTGCTGTTGCGACATAATGTCGTCGCACACATCTTAACTTGTCTGTATGAAGAATCTCTAATTATTGCAAACCTTAATTCTGCAGTCCAACTTGAACTACTCTGGCTTTTTGTATTGCTACTTATAATTTATGAATCTTTCCCGATTCCTTTAGACCCATGTTGGTTCTACAGGAGAACAAGCTAAGAATGTCGGTCAGTTACATCTGAACCGACTGTTATTTACGTGGAAATACCAATAATGCGCAGAACAATAGCTCTGAAAGTTGCACTAGAAAAAATAAGAGGAAGGAGAATCGGGGAGGGTCGGGTATATTGAGGTTGGAGGGTAAACTGACTTGCCAAGTTAGCATGTAGTCTCTTGTGGCATGGGAGAAAAACACTAGTTTTTTATTACTAAGGGAAGAAGTGCTGCGTGACAACCAGTTGGCAAGTAAGTTCTTTTGATGTAAAATTGTTCAGTTGTTCGTATTAAATATGAATGTTTCTACATTCTCATTTTCTGGTCTAAATACATGCTTTGGAATGGCATACTTTGTTTATTTATAAGAGAAACAAAAATACTGGCACCCCAAGGGTGTGACCTAGTGGGAGGAGAACCATGAAGTCTCAAGGTCAACTCCCAACGGAGACAAAAGATACTAGGTGATTTCTTTCCATCTTCCTAAGTCTTGGTGGACAAAGGTACCCCTATGTTGGTGGGAATTGCAGGCACCCAGTGGTATAATCGAGGTGTGCACAAGTTGGCTTGGACACCACTGTAAAAAAGGAAAAAGAAACAAAAAACTGTGCATAACAATTTCTTAACTGTACGAAGTAACTTTGGGAAAATTTAAAGAAGCAGTGATAAAAGTATACTGATAGTTCGATGGAGGCATTTTCCTTTGCTCACACAGTAACATTTAGTCAACATATCTGGCAATAAAAGTTTACAGTACAATCTTGGCGGACCTTGTAACTAAGAGAGAATTTGCTGAAGGAAACCAGCAACAAATCAGTAGATTGGTCAGGAAATTGAAAATTGAAAGTACTCTCAGCAATCCTAGGTAGATACTTTAGCTCCAAATACAGAAAAAGACCTCCGAACTTCTTTGAGAAAATATTTAGAATTTTTCGCATTTGAAGATGAAGCAGAATAAGTTGAAGATGATGAAAGCGAAGAACTCTTCAGAGAAAGTGACTCGCTTGTGCTAGATTCTCTCTCCTCCTCTTTGATGGTTTCTAGCATCTTTGAGGTTCGGTGTCTCATGACATTTACAAACTGCGGTGGTGCTACCTCTGTAATGAACCTAGCAATACGAGCATTTGCCATCTTCTTAGTAGGTTTTGGGAGAGACTGCAGTTGAGGGAAAGGTCCAAGATGCTTGGTAGAACTGTAGAAGTAATGTTTGAGAAGAAGGTGGGCTGTATGACTTAACCCATAAAAGGGATGAGATTTATAGGATTGTGGATTAAATTATCCTTCTATGGTCTGAATTAAATTGAATCAGTTGTCTTAATCGAGGTTTTAATTATTTTTAGCTGTTAGTGCCGCCACTTACTTTTTATCTTAATTGAACAGATAAAGATGTTGCCATCATAGTCATCCTCTTGATGAGCTATCCTCATATATGGAACCACAGAATGCAATGTGTCTATGCATGAGTAGAAAAAACAACATAACTTAAATATGTGGTATTTGTTGCCATTGAAAGCTTCCAAATTTGATATTTTCCTTATTGAGCTGGAACCTGCTGATTGAATGCCACATGCCCTTTCTGCATTTAGTGATTCACAGCATATGAACAATTATTGTGATTTGTTGTGTGCATGTAACAAAGGGTTGCACTTTAGATGCATTTAGATCTTTCTCGAATTGTAGGTGGTAACTTGATTAGCATCTCTTAATCACTCTATGTGGATTATTTGCTAGAGACCTGTTTATTTCCTGCTGAATATTTATAAAAACTATACTACATCAGATATTACTGATCACCATTGTAATACAATGTCAACGCCCGAATCTTAACTTGTTTGTATGAAGAACCTTTAGTTAATGGCACTTAACCTTAATTATACAGCTCAACTCGAGCTGCTCTGGCTTTTATTATGGCCACTTGGTAAATGTGTAAGCTGGTAATTTATATAGCTACCAGATTCCATTATATCCATGTTTGTTCAATGGAAGAAGAAGATGATAAGAATGTCAGTCAATTACATCTAAACAGTCCCTTATTTATGTTGAAATACCGCAAATGTGCAGAACAACAGCTATGGGAATGGCTGTAAAGATGAGAGGTTGATACCAAAAGGAGGAACAAGGACAAGGGGGTTAAGGTGATGATATCTCGTGAACCAGAAAACGGTACCAAGGAAAGAGGAATCTGGTGGGGGAGTCAAAATCGGGGAAAAGGAAGGAGGAGGAGAAGAGATTTTAAGCTTAATAATACAAAATGTTAGAAGATTAACAAAAATAATACAAAATTTTGAATAATATCAGAAACAGGCTAAACTCATGTGCCAGTAATGTTTTTGATGATATTTTATTCCAAAATTTTAACAGATAAAAACTAACCGTTGACGGAGTAACAGAGGAATAAAATGTTACTTTGTGTAACGTTTTAATAAAACGTTATTAATAGTAATGATATTATGCAGAAAAGGTCAAACAGACTCCTAGTGTTGACATGGTCAGGCGGGTCTTTCTTTCACCATTATTTTGTCCCATCTCTCTCTTTAATTGTCTTGTTTAATTTCTTTTCACCTCTCCCGTCTTCTGTTGGTTTGTCTTGTTTAATGTCTTCTCACCCTCCTGTCTTCCTGTTGGTTTGTAGAATTTTAGCTTCAGTAATTCCTTCTATTCTTCTTTTACTTCTTCATTCTTCTCGCTTACAAACCTATTTTCAATGTAGGTGTTCTGGTTTTAGAGACGTACATTACATTTTTCTAGAGTCTTCGAAATGTCATTGCTGAAAAATTTCACGGCAAAGCAACAGAAATGTTGAAGAGGGGTGTGGAATAGCTTAAGAGTTTAAATCAGCCTTTTGTCGTTATATTCTTAAACAAAGTCCCAGATTTCTGGCTTTGCATTCTTTTCCAAAAATGATAAATAATTATATGAATATCAATTTGACTGAAAAAATTCTCAAATTTGTGGTAAAATAATATGATTATCACTGCTGCTGCTAGTTTTGGAGGAGAAAGCTTTGTGATTCTGTAAACTGTGTTTTTTCTTCTTTCAGAAGATAGGTGAGGATGAAAGGTAAGAAAAAGAGGAAAATTAAGAATGACTGTGGAAGTGAGATCCACTAGTACAGATTAACAACGAGGATAGGTAAAATTTAAAACGTTGTGTGATCCGACATTAAATGAAACAAGACTTGGGACAGGTGATAAATGTAACTCAGAAAAGAAAATGTAACTTAGGATTACGTAAAGCTTTATAACGTCGCTAAAAGAAGCGACACTCACTGTCGTTAAATAATTTTAGCCGGATGGTAAAACGTTGCCGCAGCGCAGAGTATGTATATGCATGGTAATTTTCACAAACGCTGTCAGCAGTCAGCCTTTTGACCATCAGAACTTTGAAATAAAATAATCCTTAAAACATTACTATTACATGTGTTTAGTCTATTTATGAAATTATATAAAATTTTGTATTGTTTTTGTTAATTTTCTTTAATAATATATTGTTTAAGTTAAAAATTCGGAGGGGAGGAGGGTGAATTCCTGATAGCAAGGAAACAGAGGTAGGAGCAGGGAGGAATGAGGGAACTTTTTATGGAAAGGAGAATA